>KQ482053.1:705623-717740 GCA_001430745.1 Auxenochlorella pyrenoidosa | reverse complement strand
GGTGAGGGTGGGGGTGGGTGGGGGTGGGTGGGGATGGGGGGGTTGGGGGGGCGGCGCGGCGGGCTGAGAAGGGGCTGGGTGCGGGTGCCAGGCAGAGTGCGCTCCAGGCAGAGGTGCACAGCGTGGCAGCCTATGGCGACCCAGGGGCGTACTGGCAGGCTCAGCGCCGGTGCGGCTGTTGCGGTGCAGCTGGTGGACCAACCTGTCAGCACTGCTGTTGGGCTGATCAGCGAGCCGCCGCAGCTGTGCGTCCAGACTGCCACCGAGGGGCCTAACAAGGGCCCGAACCGATTCATGTCATGCTGCAGCTTGATGCGGACCTGCTGGGCCGGGCAGGGGAGAACAGCTGGCCACGCGACCGTTGTGACACGCTGGCACTGCTGCCAGCCAGCAGCAGCCTGTCCAATTGTAACACGCTGCCATTGCTACACCAATGGCTGCGCTGTGCCGGCATTCGGAACCAGTAGGACTGCCCCCAGGAGTCCAGGCCAGTGCCAGGCACCGGCTGGCATACTGCAGTATACACAACACACCGGGTACTCAGGGTATGTACTCAGGGTATCCAGCCTGACAGCTCACCATGAAGTCGAACATCCCCGCGGGAGCAGGGGCACCATTGTACACATCTGCCGATACCTGGATGGCGCCCAGACGGCCCGCTGCAACGCCAGCCGACAAAAAATGACGCGTGCCGGGTTTGGTTCATGAGAGCTAGACTTGTAATTCTTGAAATAGATGTTCAGGGCTGCTTCGGCCCAATACCAGAGCCAGCGGATACAGCAGCTGCAAGGCGGCGCTTGCGCCGTTAGGCTGGCCACCGCCGCCGCTGCCAGCGGAAGCATCCTGACTGTGCGGGCGCTGCAGGGGGGCTTCAATTATTTGCAGCAATTCTCACCCGCCACGAGCGCTGCTTGGGCGGCCGCCAGCAGCAGTAGAGCGACTTGTGCTGCGAGTCCAGGACGTTTGCTGCGAACGCACATGTTCTCATGGGCCAGGCGGCGATCGGAGAGTATGTTCATCGATGGGAACCGACCCAGCGGCAATGGTGCGCATGTGGCGCCAGCAGTACTGCCGGTTTGTCGTGCGCATCACTCCTGCGGACTGTGAATGCCCGCAGCTTGCACAAGCAGGCAGCTCGAGTAAAAGGGATGCAGGGGCCAGCATTCCTTGAGTATTTGGTTCCGGTCTCTCAGCTGGGGCGGCGCCCGGCGTTAGTGTGCACGCGTGCCAGTTGCCAGCCGGCTTCCAGTCATTCTCTGGCGCCTTAATGTGAATGCACCCAGCAATGGCAGCCATTATAGCCTCTTCCGAAGCGTTAAACCAGGAAGAGCACTATGTGGAACGCCTGACTCCTAAAGACAGAGTGGCAGGGTTTGGGAGGGGCAATGTGCTCGTGCTTGCACTGCTCGCCCAGCTGTCGTCTGGTGGAGTTGGCCAGGAGACCAGGCTGGGCGGCACGGCGCTGGTGCTGCTGAACATGGGGGACAACGCTCGGCTGCCCGGCCCCTGGCTGAGCACCTTCTTGGTGGAGGAGGCACTGGGGCTGCGCGGGCTGGGCCTGCGTCACTGGCAAGCGCTGCCGCGCGCTGCGCTGCCCGCTGAGCTGCATCCCGTGTGCTGCGTGCCGCTGCGCGCTACACTGCCCGCGCTGCACCGCATGAGCTGCTGCTGCCCACCTGCAGGAACGCCGGCTCCCAGACTCAACAACACCTGGCCCAACTGCCTTTGAACCTGGCCGTGCAGGGCCCTGGACTACTGCTCGGCAGCGACAGGGGATGGGCTCTGGCGAGCGCTGGCCTAGCTGGCCCGGGTGGCAGCCGCCGACGATGAGCAGCAGAGCGGGGCGTAAGCCCGGGCGCAGCCACACGTGCCAGCAAGGCAGTTCGGGAGGCTGCTCGACACCCTTGCGCCCTGACGTGCATGTGCATCCTTATTGCAGCGTCATGAAATGGCAGATGGAATGTAGGCACGGATGGTTCAGGCAGGCGAGAAGTCAGTGCAAGAATTGCAGGATGTACAATGCTGTATACAGGGCAAACTTGGCGGATCGAAGGTCCCAGAAACGTTGGCCTCAGAAGCCATCTGTCGCCAGCAGGTGATGCATGGCCTCCACCACCTTGCTGCGCCCTAGGTCCAGGCCAGGGTCCGCCACCTGCAGGGGCAGCACAACAGCACGAGGACGAGGACAGCTGATGACGCAGTGCGGCTGCTGCTCAAATGTGCCAAACCAGCAGCGCTGGGCCCCAGGGCGGGGCCCCAGCCTGCCACGGTACATGCGGACCTGGCATCAGACAGAAAGCGCCTGCCTTTGCAGCCACCCAGGCCGATGCAGCGTGGGACAGCGGCGATAGCGGGCCGCACGGCGCCTTGCGCAAGGAGCAGGGCAGCATCTAGCGGCAGCCAGCATGCACTCCCACCTTGGCTGCCAGCAGGCGCGACACCTCGTTCCGCAGCTCCCGCACAAGCACTGAAAGGGGGGGTGGCGGTGCAGCGAGGAGGCGAATCGCATGCTGACAGACAGCACCAGCGAGCAGCCCAGGCAGGCGGATGTTACAACCAGACACTTGACAGGCAGGTAGGCCAGCCTCGTGTGCTGGCTGCGGGGAATCTGGCAGCCGAGGTGGGATGTTGAGCAGTGCCGGCCCCACCTGCGATGCGGGCGGGGGCCTTGAAGCGCGCCCAGCCGTCCACACGCAGCAGGCCCTGCTCATGCTGCACCTCGATGCTGCCTGCGGGGGAGAAAGACGTGCGGGGCGTGACACAGTGCGGCTTTTCATGGCGGTCGCTGGAGACAAGATGATGGCCTCTGCCCACAACACACAGCGCTCGCCTCCCCGCCCTTGGGCACCTCCCTAAGCGCGTGCTGCTGCCATCAGCAGCACCGCCCCTGTTCCCTCCCCCTCCCCCGTCCCTCCCCTCACCCCCGAAGAGCAGCACAGCGTAGACGGGCACCATGCTCGACTCGCGCACAAACACCTTGCTCGTCTCCACAATCTCCGAGTAGGCCAGCCAGCCCGACTCGAATTTGCCGCAGGAAAAGTTGACCGAGGAGGGGTGCAGGAAGACGCGGCCTGCAGGGGCAGGGTGCAGGACAAGGGGCCGGCCAGCGCGCTGTGTGGTGGCGGGCGGCGCAACGAGCTGGCAGTGCCTTGACAAAGGTCAAGGTCGAGGGCAAGGGCGCCCGGGCGGGCACGGGCGCAGCTTCAATTTTGGTCCAAACGCTGCCTGCCGAGCAGCAGGCAGCTCCTATGGGGCCTGGGCGCCGGTGCCAGGCGGCGGCCCTGGTTTTCCGGCTCACCCCGCTCGCGGTCGAAGAAGCGCAGCTTGGCGGGGTCGGCCTCGGTCTCCACCGCGCCGCCGTGCACCTTCGTGTACTTGGCTGCGGGGTGCTCCACGCGCAGCAGCTGCGGAGGGGGGCGGGGGGTGCGGGCACAGGTGTGGGTGTCTGCGTGTGTGTGTGCGTGCGCGCGTGTGCGTGTGTGCATGGTTGTGTGCGTCTGTCTGTGTGCGTGTGTCGGGCCACAGGGGTGGGCGGGTTGCATTTGCCAAGGCGTGGTGGGCGAGTGCGCAGGCAGCGCCCCCGGCGAGTGTACACCTCGCACAGCTCCCTGCTGCTGCAGGCAGCGCCCCCGGCTAGTGTACACCTCACACAGCTCCCTGCTGCTGCAGGCAGCGCCCCCGGCGAGTGTACACCTCACACAGCTCCCTGCTGCTGCAGGCAGCGCCCCTGGGCGGCACACCCCCACCTGCGGGTAGAAGCCGCAGCAGAGGGCGGCCTTGACGGTGCGCGCGTTCGCCGAGTGCTCGTCCACCTCAAACAGCGGCGCCTCGTCGCCCCAGCCGTAAGGGTTGCTGGCGCCGCTGCTGATCTTGGCGCCGGTGCCGCGCCGGCTGCGCGCGGCCGAGGCGGCGGCGGCGTACGAGGCGGGGATGAAGCCCAGGTCGGCCAGCAGCTCGGCGTACTGCTGCCGCCCCGCGTCGATGGCCTGCGACGGGTAAGCGGTGATGGGGAAGCCCATGGGGCGCTATGGTGGCCTGCTGTGCCGCGCTGTGCACAGAGCTGGCTGGTCGTGCTGGGGGAGCCCAGGGGCACTGTCTCTGGCAGGGGTGGCGAGGGTGGTCCCCGGGCATGGTGGCAAGGTCACTCGGCGCGGCCACTCCAGCATGCGCAGCTTAAAAAGCAGGCAGGGGAGTGGCAGACTGATGGTGCGCAGGCGCTGGCGGGACAGAGCCGAGCTGCGGAATGCGCCAGCAAGTGCAGCAAACACACGAGCGCAGGCAGGGCCCCAGCAGAGCACAGTGTGCCGCACGCGCAGAGCCCGTCTGCCGCATGTGCACCCTGATGCAAGGTGCATGTCGCCGCAAAGGATCACGCCCGCAACCCTCCTGACAAGCACACTTTCCAAAGATCCAGCAGCAAGCAGCAGCTGGCAGGCCTCACATCCAGCGCCTGGTCTGCCAGGAAGTGCCGCCCGCAGAACTCGTGCGCCGCCTGCCGCCCCTCCTTCTCCACCACTCCTCGCCAGGCGTTGTAGGCAGACACCACCGCCAGGTGGTCGCTCTTGGAGGCCGCGACGCCGGCGGCCACGGCGCGCCGCGCCGCCTCGGCCTGCGGGGCAGCGAGCCCAGGCAAGGGAGGGGACCGCGGCATGTGTGGTGTTCAGCAGCAGGCCCAGGCGAGGGAGGGGGCCACGGCATGTGTGTGCGGCATGTCGGACAGAGCAGCTCACCAGGCAGAGCTGCATGCGGCTGGCTCTGTGGGCCTATGGGTACAGCATGCTCCCAGCAGCGCCCCCCAGGTGGATCCTTCCAGCAACTGCTGCTGGCAGGGAGGCGCTGCAGCTGGCGCTGCTGGTCAAGGGCACAGCCACTGCCAACCCTCGCAGCACCGCACAGCGGTTGCTGCCGCCCGCGCGCCCACCTCTTCCCGCTTGTCTGGCGGCGACCAGAACACCGGCCGGCCCCAGCCCTGCGCCGCAGCGATGGTGAGGATGGGGTCCAGGCAGCGCTGCAGCGGGGGGGAGGGGCAGGTATTGTTGCGCCGAGCATTGCAGCGCTGAGGCAGATCACAGCGTTGCGCTGGGTCCAGCCCGGCGATTTGTGCTGCTGCTGCATGCTGCAGCAGCAAGTCAGCCTCACTCCTGCCTCATCCCAGCACCCACCAGGAGGGCTCCGTACAGCAGCATCTTTCCGATCCGAGGGTCGCAGGGCATGCGGGTGAGGTGCTGACCGAGCGGTGTGAGCGCGCCGGCCGGAGAGGCATCCAGAGCGCCAATCAGGCGCAGCGAGTGCATGGCTGCGGGGCCAGGCGGGGGAGGCTTGGCTAGGTGGCGGCAGCTGGGAGAAATGCGCCCTGCCTAAGAGCTGGCCGCTGTGACCAGCAAGAAGTGTGATGGCAGCATGAGGCAGCCGGCGCCCCATGAAGCGGCATGCTAGGCCCTGTCGGGCCTGGTTCCTGTGCCTGGGCAAGGTTGGCAGGTGTAGCCACGGTGAGGCGGAGTCATGAGGGCGCAATGGCAGAGATGCTGCCTCGAAGAAGCGCTTGCTGTGCGGGGCACTCACCCTGCTGCAGCGCAGCCGGCTCTGGCGGCGTGATCATCTGGGATAGCAGCGCCGGCACATCGGTGGCTGGGCCCAGAATGCCCTTTACATCCAAAACCAGGCCCTGGGTGCCAGATGGGGGGATGGCGCGGGGAAGGGGAGAGGTTGTCAGGCGCAGACGGTTGCTGGATGGCCGGGGTGCAAACAGCACAGGAGGGCGCCCAGGCCGCGCTGGGCTCCTTGGGCCAAGCAAGGGTGCAACGTGTCGCAAGCAGCAGCAAGATCACAAACTTGTCATAAAATCCACAGCATTGGCATGCCGGCCACCTGCAGCGGCGCGCGCTGGATCTCGGGCGGCGTGTCGCGCGGCATGCGCCCCCACGTGCGCCGGCTGAACAGGCGGTAGCACACGCCAGGGCGCACGCGCCCGGCGCGCCCGCGCCGCTGCTGCGCGGCGGCCTGCGGGCGGCAGAGCAGGTGAGGGTGGGCGGCGGTTGGGCAGGGCGCGCCGAGGCGTCAGCCGCGTGGGTGCATGAGAAGGCATCGCCGCCTGATGCGCCGCTTGCTTCCGCAGCGGCCGCCACTCCAGGCAGGATGTGGAGTCGCCCCCCTGGGATCACAGCAGACCAAAATCATGCAGGCAGCGAGGCAGCTCGTACTGCACAGGAAGCAGGGGCGGTTGAGTTAAACCAGCTGGAATGATGGCTTCGTGGTAGCTGCAGCACCGCGCCCCACCTGGGAAACAAACGTCTCTTGCAAGCGTGCGATGCCGCGGGCTGCATCGAACCGCATCTCCTTGACCCGCCCAGTGTCTATCACAGCTGTAACGTCGTCGATGGTGATGGAGGTTTCCGCCACGTTGGTGGACACCACAATCTTGACGACGCCTGCGCGGGCGGGGCATGCATGGGGGATGAACGGGCGCGCGCCGCAGCGTAGTCGGCGCAAGCACGCACGGTCGCGCTGTTCAGGGCTCACGCCTTGCCGGCAGCTGGTGCTGGCGCTAGCAGCAGCAGGAGCAGAGGTGGAATAAGCTCGCATGCTGGGCTTCTGTAGGATGCCGAGCGCAGGCAGGGCCCCACAGATGCAGCTTGAAAGCAGCGGCGCACCCTTCGGCGGGCGGTTGAACACGCGCGTCTGCTGCGAGGGCGGCAGCCCGCCGTGCAGCGGCAGCACCTGCATTGCAACGGGCAGAATCAAGGCTGTTTGGTTTAGCACAGGCGTGCTCCCTCCTCCATCATCGAGACAGGAACGTTTCTTTGGCTGGCCGACAGAGCAAGCGCGAGCCTGGCGAGACCAAGAGGTGTGTCTCCCCAGCTTCCGGCTGGCCGCAGCCATCCTCTCATGATCATGCACGGACCTGCACCCCGCCGCCAGCTGCAGCCGCAACGCGCCCAGAGGACGACAGGGTGCGACAGATGCGGCTGATCTCGTCGGCACCTGCAGTCGCAGCGGCCGAGACCAGAGAGCACGTGAGCGCAAGGGCCGTGCAATTGCAGGTGGAAAACAACTTGTTTTGGCAGACGTAGCCAAGTGCCATGCAGAAGACGCGCCGTTGCTGCCAGCACATGCCACGCCCCTCGCTGCACCACGGCCTCCCGCTGCTAAGCACACCCGTGCAGACCCTGAACAGCTCACCAGGAGCGAAAATCAGAATGGCATTGGCGTCGTCGCCCTTGCCGGCCCCGCCGCCCTGCTGGCGCCCCCGGCTGGCCACCAGGTGCGCCACTAGCGCCTCTATGAGTTCCGTGTTGATCAGGCTCTCGTCCACATTCGACAGCGCGATGCGCGTCTGCTCGCTGTAGCCGTCTGCCGCCGCCGTCGCGCCGCCGCCGCCGCCGCCGCCGCCCTCCCCTGCCTCGTCCTTCTTGCCGCCGCTGCCGCCCTTCTTGGCCCACTTTGAGGAGCGGCCGATGGCGAAGCCGGTGGCCTCGATGGCATCTTCTAGGAAGAAATCTGTTGGTAAGAAAAAAGGGAGAAAGGGAGAAAGACGGTTGGGGCGGTGTGGGAAAGCGTGGGGGAGAGGGTCTGAACAGAGGAATGAGCCCGGTGCATCAGGCGGCGGGCAGCGCAGCAGCACTGGGCTGGCCACAGACGGAGCAATGCTGCACTGGCACAGAAGCAGGGGAGCCCTTCACCCCTTATCAAAGCTGCCCCAGACACCGCTGCTGCAGTCCACAACCCAAGGCCAAGGCCAGACCCAGGCCGGCGCAGGAGGCGGGGCCCCGCCCACCTGTGACCGGGTGCGTGAAGCCCGGGATAGTGAGCTGGCCAGAAGGCTCCCCGAGTGCCGTCTCAAAGTAGGATGCAAACAGGCCGGCATCGGCAGTCGCGCTCATGAGCACCACCCGTAGCCCGGGGTTGCGCCCTGCAGGGGCCAGGGAGGGACGCTCGAAGGGTGACGTTCACCAGAGTTCACTACCACCATGGGGGGGCAGCGTTGGCGCGGCTTGGTGCCGTGGTGGGGCGCAAATTGGAGCCGCGCGGAGCACCGGACGACCGGCAAACGGGAGCAGCAGCCTGGACTGTGGCTGGCCGGCAGTGACAGCGGCGGTGGTGACGGTGGCAGGGCACATCAGACACCATCAGCGGCGGGGGTAAGGGGACAGGTGGTAGCGGCGGGGGGGGGGCCCTGCGGAGCAGTGCAGCTGGACGGCAGCTGCCCTGCCTGGCAGGCCGCTGCGCACCCGACTCAAGCAGGCCTCGCAGCAGCAGCAGGAGCAGGTCAGACTCGATTGAGCGCTCGTGCACCTGCATGCATGTTGTGGGTGAGCAAGTGAGCAAGTACTAGGTGAGCAAGGTGGCCAGGCATTCACACAGCACCCAGGAGATGAGCCAGTTGGGAAGGAAGAGGCGTGCAGGAGTGAGCAGACAGCCACCAAAGGCGGCAGGATGTGCTTGGGAGGCGGCCGCAGAGCAGCGCGGCCAGGCGCCGCGCAGGATGGGCAGGCAGGTGGCAGGGGCCACGGCCAGGCTGGGAGGCAGGGCATGGACCATGGACCCACCTCATCCAGCACGACGTGAGTGGTCCCCGAGAGGGAGGGGTCACCCAGCAGGCGGCGCAGCAGGATGCCTGCGCGCAGCATGGAGCGCAGGGCCTCACGTCAAGGGGGCTCAAGGCATGTAACAGATCGTGTGCGCGAACAGGTACTGAATGTGATGTGATGCCCATGGGGCACATGGCCACGGCTTGGTGCAACTGAGAGACTGGCTGGCAGGCAGGCTGGCGTCAAGCAACCGCCAGACAGGCAGGGCACGCTGGGCGCCGGCCGAATCATGCAGGCAGGCCCCCGCCACGCCGCCCGCACCTGTGGTGCAGAACAGCAGCCGTGTGCGCGCCGACTGCTTGCTGTCCAGGCGGACAGAGTAGCCGACGGTGGCGCCCACACCCTCGCCCCGCTCAGCCGCCACGCGGCCGGCCAGGCCGACTGCCGAGATGCGCCGCGGCTGCAGGCATGGGAAGACGCGGCGGCACAAGTGGGTGCAGGACCGCTGTTTATCATCGCTGTTTATCAAAGCCACTGAGACACTGCTGCGCTGAGCGATGCGCTGGACGGGGCACCACCATGCATGCACGCGTGAAGTCTGTTCATCGTGGGTGTGCAGGAATGCGCGCATGCGCCAGGCATGCACCCTGCATGCCTGTGTGACAATGATGTTGCAGGCGCCGCCGCTGCCGCGGGAAATTGCCTCTTCCAGCAGAAACTGGGGCACCTGCAGGGCAGGAGCGGAAAGCAAAACACCACAGAACGCTGATGCTTCCAGCTGAAATGCAGATAGTCTCCTGAGACCGCTGCCTCTGGGAGCACTGTGGCCGCCTGCGAGGTTGGGCCGCGCATGCAGCCGCGCTTGACAGCCACGCCCCATATGAAAGGTGGAAAGTATGCATTCTAGTTGCAAACACATGCACACCCCTGCGCCGGCTAAGGGGTTGCTCCACAGAGGAGCGCAGCAGGGCGGGCACAAGTCTTGTTTGACTGGCCGCGCCTGCGTGCAGGTCCTGCCAATCTACAGCCAACATGGCTGCCGTTGACTGCCAAATCTTGACCAGTGCATGCAGCCGACAACAGCACGCAGGCGGCCCCCACCTGGGTGCTCTTGCCGCAGCCAGTCGCGCCCGACACAACCACCACCCTCCGGCTGCCGCACAGCTGCAGCAGCTCGGCGCGCTTGGCGGCAGCAGGCAGGTGGGAGCGCACAGCGCGCATGGCAGCGTGCTCAGCGCTGCCCTCCAACTCCGCCTGCCGCTGCCGCAGCCGCCGGCTCTCGGCATGCACATCGATGCCTGCGCCGGCGCCACGCTGCTGCCGCCGCTGGCCGCCGCGGTCGGCCGCGGGGATGATTGTGTTTGCGATGTCCTCCAGTCGCAGCGCCTGCTCGGCCTGCTGCGCCAGGTCAGCGCCGCTGACGGCGCGCGAGTGCGGCGCGCCGGCGCCCGCCGGCGGCAGCAGCCGCGCCAGCGGCAGCGGCTTCAGCAGGCAGCCCTCGAGCGCTTCTGCCGCGGCAGAGGCGAGCTCATAGATCATCGGGTGCCCTGCCAGCTCAGCAGCCTGCTGCGCCAGCTGGCGCGTCAGCGTGAGCAGCGCGGCAGGCGGCACGCCCTCGGCCCGTACCCCGACCGTGGGCGGACGGGCAGGGTAGGGTTCCGCGTTGGCCCCGCTGCCGCTGCCGGGGGCAGCCGAGGGTGGCGCCAGGAAATCGAGGTGCAAGTGCAGCTGATGCTGGCCGCCAGCTGCTGAGCTGGAAGCCGCTGACGTCAGCTCCACTGGTAGCTGGATGGATGTCAACCGATCCGAGGGGAACGCTGCATCCTCGCCGTAAATGGCCTCCAGTGCGGTTCGCTCCTCCCGCCATTCCTCAAGCTCATCAGCAGGCTGCCCCGCCGCACCCGGGCTGGGCTCAGTCGCGCCGCCCGCCCCGGCCGCGGCCGCCAGGCGGGCGTGCAGCGCGGCGAGCGCGCGGTGCACGTGCCCGCCGCTCTCCTGCAGCGCGGCAGCTGCTTCGGGGGGCGGGTACCCGTAGGCAGCCAGCTCAGCAACCGCAGGGTCCTCCAGCAGCGCCGCGGCAGCTGCTGCTTCCTCAGCAGCCTCTGCTGCGGCGTCCAGCCCGGTGGCGAAGCTGCCGCCGCGGCTGGCCCCCAGGGCGCCGCTGCTGCCGCCGCCAGCAAGGCGGATAATCGACACGGGTTTGCCGGCGGCGCCTGCAGGCGGGGCGGGTTGCTTGATGGAAATGTAAGAGCAGGCAGGCGCGGCAGATCTGGCAGCGCGAGCAGCGTGGCAGGGCAGCGCAGGGAACAGACAGACACGGCGGCGCACCCGGCGCAAAGTTCTTGGGCAGGCGCTCCTCGGGCAGGCGCATGCACAGCCAGTCGAGGGCGGCGCTCAGCGCGCCCCCGCCGCCGCCGCCGCTGCCGGTGGCCGCCACAGCCGCCGACGCATCCTGCTGCTCGAAGCCGAGCAGCACCAGCTCCTCTGTCAGGGCGGCCGCCTCCTGCGGGCCCGCCGCTGTGCCCGCTGTGCCTGCCGGGTCCAGACTCGACCAGCCGCCGGCATCGGAGCCAGCGCCGTAGCCGTCGCCGTTGCTGTCAGCTGCTGCTGCCGACGAGTCGGCCTGAAGGTCGGAAATGATGCCTTCCACCAGCCTGCACAGGTCGCAGAGCGGGGCGCAGGCCAGTGCTGGGAGGTCGAACCAGCAGGGGTGGATAAGAGCTGGACGGAACGGGGGTTGCAGCCTGAGCCAGGCTGCCGAAAAAAGGGAGACGCAGAGCCGCGGAGTGGCAGCACTGGGAGCGCTTGCCGCTTCATGCACAAGAGCATAGGTTGCTCAATAGAGCGAGCCCTGAGGCAGCATAGCGGCATGCTATCAATGGCATGCTGGCATGCTGCCTGGGCAGGCGGACTCGCCGTGTCGCACAACGCCGGCAGCGGGCACAAGAACAAGCACCCCACCTGCGCTTGTCCTCCGTCATGACCACGGCGGTAGGCTGCTGCCGCTTGGCTGCGGCGCGCTGCCGCTCCGCCTGCGCTTTTTGTCGTGCGGCCGCCTCAGCCTGCCGGCGCTGCCGCTCCTGGGCCTGCAGGCAGGGCAAGGCAAGTTGGACAGCGAAAAGCGTCTGACGGGCAGGCGTGCTGGCCATGCCAGCACCTCCAGGCTTTCCTTCCGGCAGACGTGGAGCCGCCGCCTTTGCACGTGCGACGCAGAGGCGTGCTGGGGCGTGTGCAGCGCAGCGCAGCGCGTGAGCCTACACTACAAGAGGGGCAGCCGGTAGGCTCACCGCATGCTCCAGATCCTTCCACTGCTGCACATACGGCCGTGGCAGGATGCGGTCCAGGGAACGGTCGCCCTGCACAAAGAGAAGCGAGGGCCGCACGGGCCGCTTGTCAGGCAGAGAGGTGCATGACGGGACGGGGGCAGGCCGGCCTCTCTGCCCCTGCGCACAGGGGCCCGAGGCAGTCGCTCGGCGCCGTGCGCCCTGCAGGCCTCTGCGTCCAGACACGCTTCCGGCCGGCCCCTTCTGCCTGCAGCGGCGGCGGCGCCGCCGAGCAACCCAATCATGGGCGCTGCTGGGGTGTGCTG
>KQ482053.1:676114-686727 GCA_001430745.1 Auxenochlorella pyrenoidosa | reverse complement strand
TGGGGTGGGTGGTGTTTGTTGTTTGTTGTTTGTTGTTTGTTGTGT
Source organism: Auxenochlorella pyrenoidosa (assembly GCA_001430745.1). Taxonomy (NCBI): domain Eukaryota; kingdom Viridiplantae; phylum Chlorophyta; class Trebouxiophyceae; order Chlorellales; family Chlorellaceae; genus Auxenochlorella; species Auxenochlorella pyrenoidosa. The sequence continues at coordinate 686,682 of KQ482053.1, read as the reverse complement.
GTGTGTGTGTGTGTGTGTGTGTGTGCGTGTGTGTGTGTGTGTGTGTGGGTGGGGGGGCAGCGCGGCCCTGGGATGTAAATGCTGCTCAGATCAGGGCATGGGGTGCAGCAACGCGGCCGTTGGGGGCTGCCTGGTGAGGGCTCATGGCAGCAAAAGGGCCGCTCACGGGCCCCCTTGCTCATGTCGGAACAATTGGCAGCCAGGTGCCCACTCAGGGGGCCAGACGCCTCCTCGGCAGCACAGCAGAGCACCAGCACGCATAACAAGCTGCTTGGCTGGGGTGCGGCGGCGTCGCGCCAGGCAGCACCGCGCTGGGGCGGGCGCGAGCAGCGCAGCCGCCCAGGGTGCTTGCCTGGACGAGCGTGGGCCGCGTCTGCCGCAGGATCTCCTCTTGGGTCAGGGGGCGGGGCTTCAAGTCCTCGTAAATCTTGAGCACCAGCGCCACCTGCAGGCAGAGAGAGCAGGGAGCCAGGCGGGCGAGGTGGGTATGTTGTTCAACGAGGGAGTGCAGGGAGCCAGGCGGGCGGGCATCGGCCAGGCAACGCAGCCATGACCCAGCTGGCCAGTGCAGGTGGCGAGCGGGACGCCGTGGGCAGTTGTGGCAGGTCCTGCACCCGCTGCCCAACCGACCAACCACGACTGCGCACAGCTGGCATGCCCTGGGCGGCAAAGCCGCCGCCGGCGCTTGCCAACCATGGTAAAGAGCCCACTGCCAGCACGCGGCAGCACTGCTGCGCCCGCGCAAGGGATGCCAACGCTGCCTTGGCAAAGAGAACAGATGTGGCTCCACATGCACCAGAGGCGGGCAGCGTGCGCGCGGCGGGCCGCACCTTCCACGACAAAAAGCCGCCCAGCAGGCAGCCCTGCTCCACCAGGCCCAGCTGGTCTTCAGGCCCGGCAGCAGCATTGTAGGCGGCAGCCGCCGCCAGCAGGCCAGGCAGCACCAGCAGGCGCGGCTGCAGCGCTGTGCGGTACGCAGCCAGCAGCTTGGCGCCCCACCGCGCCAGCTGGGGCTCCACCTTGCCTGCAGGGGGCGACCAGGGGCGCAGTTGGCGGGGCGCGGCGAGGGACGCGGTGGGCGGGGCACGGAGGGAAGCGAGGGACAGCGGCGCGGCGCGCGGCACCTTGGCTGGCAGGCCAGCAGCGCCCAGGCTGCCTTCATGGCGGCCGGGGGGGGCACCGAACAGGCAGGCAGGCAGCGCAGCGAGACGCGTGCGGGGCACGTGCTCGACCTCACCAGCTTCGACCATGGGGATGCGGTCCCCCGGCTGCAGCTTGCTGACATCCGCGATGAGCCACTTGAAGTAGCCGTAGCCTGCAGCTGTGCCGATCAGCTCGCAGAATGCCGCCTGCAGGGCACGGAACGGACGACACATCAGGGGTGGGTGCAAGGGAAGGGACGGGCACCTGTAGAGTAGAGACACGGCGTCGGATGCCAACAGCCAGCAGCAGCCACCAAGGCTGCATCCACACCCTTGGAGAAACAACTGCCCAGGGCGCCCCCTCGCCTCGCCAGATGCCGCCAGCAGGAGGTATCCGCTGAACAGCAGGCCAAACCGCCAGGTGCGGAACAGCAGCCATTCCTGCAGGTCTGCAAACTCCTTCATGCCCTGCTCCCAGGCGGCATCTGCCGCCGCCTCTGCCGCCGCCGCCTCCTCAGCACCCATGTAGACAAACTCCATGCGCTTGACGGGCTGGCGCCGCTGCTCGCCCTGCTGCTGCTCATCCGCCAGCGCAGCCGCTGGGCTGAGCCGCCGCCGTGCCGCCGGTGGCGGCAGCGGCAGCAGTAGCTGAGTGCGGCGCGCTGCTGCCCAAGGGCCCCGGCTAGAGCAGCTGGCGGGCTGCTGCCTGCGTGAAGAGCGTTTGCGTGCAGAAATTGGCGATAAGGAGCGGGGCGCAGACAGGAGGACTGTGGCGGGCTTGCAGCTCGTGCATCGATTTTCAGCAGTGGAATGCACATACCTCTGGGCCGCCGAACTGCAGGCAGCGGCCATGCTTGCTGCAGGCGGGTTGGCGGGGGCGACGAGAGTGCTGGCGTCGGCTTGCGGTCTGCTAGCAAGCAATCTGGCTTTGCACCCACGGCGGTTGAGAGTGGAAGAGGAATCAGCCCTCTTGACAAGTGCTGGCGGCAGCGTGGCGGCAGCACCTGAGCAGCACAAACATGTACAGTGATGAGGCAACACGGCTTGGCGGCCCCATTCATAATGAGCCTCAGAATGTATAACATCTGTCCTGTGAAGGGCGCAGCCCTGTACAGAGCAGCAGCAAAGCATGATGCAAGTGCCTGCGGGTGGGCGGGAAGCGATACGACGCTCATTCTGCGTTCAGCAGCCCACATCACGACTGTGCCAGGCCAAGGGATGGAGATGTATGCAACGGTGGACCAAGCAGCAGCTGTGAGGATGCTGCCACCACCAATCCCTTGTTCTGCACTCCTTGCTAGCCAACACGGGGAATCCCAGAGCCAGGGCTGACCAGAAGGCTGCCCAGAACAATCCGGAATGATGCAGGCATTAACACAAATACCCTGTTTCTCGAGGGTTACAGCCAGGCCGTCATGGAGCCAGAAAGGCCTCCAACATGCACCGCCGACACTCCATGCGGCGCTGAGCGTGGCGACTGCCGCCAATGACTCCTCCTCTGGAAACGGCCCGATCCTGTCCTGACTTGTCCATAGTATCCTCGATTAGCGCCATGCTTCGCCAGGCGGTGTGCCGATGCTGAACTCGAGAGCGGTGCCGCTTGCTGCAGGCTCGACTCGTTTCTCCCGCTTCCTGGTCGCAGCCATGCAGCATTTAGGGACAGGTGAGCGCACAGAGAGAGCCTCCTCCCCAACTCTTCTAGCCAATGGTCAAGGGCTCTGTAGCTGGGAGGGCGCGATGCACGCCACGCTGCCTCCCCCTGACCCTGCGCAGGCCTCAATCACGCAACACCGGCCGCGGGTCGGAATATCGGAGGTGCTGCCACCAGTGGCGCCCTGCCGCCCGCCGCCACAAGCGGCCAGGCGGCCAAGCACCAGCAGCGCCGTGCATCCTGGTCTGCCGCAGCCAGCGCTGCTGCGCCCGCGGCGCAAGAGGCGTGCCCGGTGTCGGCTGCCGCCTTCAGCACAGCGCTGGATGCCAGCGCAGACCTGCAGCTCACCTGGCTGTCGCACTGGCGGCAGCAGGAGGCGCGGCGCGCGGCCCGCCGCGCCCTCATTGATGCCACCCGCGGGCGGCAGCAGCAGCGGCTCCGCCAGGTGGCCACGTTGCTGAGCAGCCCTGCCGCGCCCGGAGACCTGCCGAGCAGCAGCCGGCCGGGCATCGCAGAGCAGCTGCTGGCGCCGCCGACTGGCGGCGCCAGCGGCAGGGCCCGTGCAGCAGTAGAGGACAGCCTCTCGAGCCTGGATCTGCCCCCCCTGCAAGACATGAGTGAGCTGGATGAGCTGACCTGGCTGGCGAGCCACCCTGCCAGGGGGATGCAGCAGACGGCGGCGGCGGCAGCGGCACTGGCGGCGGCATGCCCCTCTGGTCCCACCAGCAGCACGACAATCGTCCGCAGCCGCAAAGGCAACAGCACCAGCAGCACGCGGCGGGGCTGGCCGCGCCTGGCGCGGGCGGCGGCGCGGCCGCCGCAGCGCAGGGGCCCGTCACGCTGCGCGTGGGGCAGGACGTGCTCAGCGTGCGGCCGCTGTGGATTGCTGTGTACCAGCCAGAGGATGGCGGCCCCGCCAAGTGAGCGCTGGCTGCCTGTCCGGGGAGGTTGGACCCCTTGGGTTGGAGGCTGGGCAGCCTAGGCCCTTGCAGGCTGGCCCCGCCCAGCAAGTACCGCCGTGGCGAGCCCTCCATTGCGAGCCCAGCCTTGGGATCCTTGCGCCTTCCCCCTTCCGGGGCCACTGCGGCGGCCGATACTCGCCAGCATGACCTGCCCCTGCGTCCACAGCTGCTGCCCGGGCCAGGCCCCCCCCTCAACCCTCCCACCCCACCCCCATCCCGGTACCCTCTCAACCCACTCACCCACACCCACACACACGCACACTCGCACAAATGCACCCTTGGCGCAGGCTCTTTGAGACCGTGTCGCCGCTGCTGCCCGACCTGGTGGGCCGGCTGTCGGCCGACATCGCGCCCTTCTGCTCCGTGGCCGGCATGGCTTTCTCAGAGGGCGCGGCCGACGCGGCGGGCGGCGGCTGGCGCAACTACTTTGTGGGGCTGGTGGGGTCGGTGGCTGCCGACGAGGATGACATCCTCTGGCCCAACCAGGTGATGCTAGTCTTAGATCTTGCTGGGCACCATGCGACCGCCGGGGGCGAACTGGTCGGGCTGTGGCAAGCGCCCTGGTGCGTGCCGCCTCCGCGGGGGGTGCCCTGGTGTAGCTGGCTGGCACAGCAGTTGTGTCGTCGAGGATGGCTTTGCGTGGCCGCACCAGGCACGCAGGCGGGCAGGCATGCGGCTGTGCCCCTCCTCGGGGCTTCTGGCGCTGGCAATCAGTGCGCAGGGCCTGGCCCCTGAATCGCCGTTGTGTGCCCCAGCCGCTCTGACAAGCAGCAGGCCTGCCTGTTGGGCCTGGCGCCTGCCCAGCACACAGACCTGACCTGCTTCTCCTTTTCCCTTGTTCACCCCCCCCCCCCGGCAGGTGCTGCACCGCGACCGCGTGCTGTTCAACGTGCGCAACGGCTGGGACGTGGCCCGCTTCCTGGCCGACCCGCGCAGGGAGGACGTGGAGGCGCACCGCGACAACCTGGCGCGGCTGGCAGCGGAGCGGGGCTACCGCCGCGGCTGGTGCGGGCACATGCTGCGGCTGCGGTGGGGGGGCGCCACGCTGCGCGCGCTGGGCGTGGAGCCCTGCTGACCCCCCGCCACGGCGCGCCCGGCTGCCGCCGTGTTGATTCTGGGGCCTAGGAAGTCCTGGCCCCCCCTCGCGCCCATGTTGATGACGCACTGTATTCACCACAGCAGCTGCCTACCAACCTTGCCGTGGCTGCACCGTCTGTTTGGTGCCGCCGCTCCTCCTGCCATCTCCTTTCCCTTGCCCTGGAAGGCACTGCCGGCGTGAGTCAGTTCCGCCACCTGTACAATAGCTAGCGAAGAGGTATCATCTGGGTGCGACACTTCTCAGCTGGTATGGCTGGCGGCATGCTTGAGGGGGCTGCTGGGCTCGCCATGGGTGTCCCACAGCAACGGCCGCATCGCTCACTTCGAAAGCTTGGTATCATCATCATCCAGGAGCTCTTGGCCGTTTTGGGTCCATCGAGAGGAACGGGTGCACTTCTGCTCGGTTCCCCCTCGCTCAGTGCCGCTCGCTCGCCGGCCTGCCTGCTCGTGTCGCTGCGCCTGCATTGCTTTTGAGTATAACATCGCAGGTAGGACACTGTCAGCACACCAGCTGCCACCAGCGTTCCCCACCTGCTGCTGCCACCTGCGCCCCACCGCCAGCGCTGGCTAGCTGCCACTCGGCACACGTTGGGTGGGGCTGCCCAGCTGTCCAGCGCGATGCTGCATGCATCCGAGACAATGGCACGAGATCGTCCCCTGATCTGCAGGCGCGTTGACTTGTCTTGGACCCAACTCGCATTGGGACCGAGCAGTGAGAGTGGAGCAGTCCGCCCCATCCGGGGTGAGGCATGCTGTTCATTGCCCCAGACGTGGTCGTCCTGGACCCCTGGGCAGCCGTGGCCGCAGAGTACCGCAGCTTCCAGCCCCCCAGGGCGGCCTTCTCGCTGCCTGCGCCGTACCAGGGCGCCAAGTCAGCAGGCGGCAGCGGTTCTAGTGGCTCCCTGCATGGCAGCGCCGCCCAAGCCGCAATGCCAGCAGCAGAGGCAGCAGAAGCGGAGCAGCAGGGGCGGAGGAAGCGGCGGCACCGCAGCAGCTACCAACCCAACGAGCGGGAGCAGCAGGCGGCGGCCCGGCATGCCGAGTATGCACCTGCCCTGGCGGCCGCGGCGGCAAGCGTGCATGACTGGCTGCAGCGCAGCGGTGCACGTACCGTGCTCGAGGCGATAGAAGAAACACAGGTGGCAGGAGACCCGGAGCAATGCGGGCAGCAGCGTCGGCACCACCATTCTGCCGAGCAGTCGGCCGGCACGGCTGGCAACGGCCGTGCCGGCAGCGCTGGCAGCCTGTGCTGTGCGCAGGAGGGGCCCGACTATCTGGCGCTGTACGGGGCGCGTCACGCTGTCAGGCCAAAGCTCCAGTTCACGCCTGAGCCAGCATTCGTGGCACCAAGAGCGGGGGCTACAGTGGCACCGCCAGGTGGGGCTGCAGCGGCAGCGGCGGCTGCGGCTGGGGCAGCCATCCCTGGGGCACAGGGCTGCCCAGGCCACGGCCAGGTCTTGCAGCACGACCCACCACCCCAGCCACAGGCTCACTCGTGGGGCCCCCTCCAGGGTGCGGACCAGGAGCAGGACCCCGGGGCGATGCATTCGTGCAACCTCTTTGACCGATTGGTCAGCGTTGGCGATGGGGCCGGGGAGCGGCTGGCCTGGGCGGCGGGCCACGCCGTGCTGCTGCCGCCGCGCTGCCGCTTCCTGATGTCGGACGCCCGCCGGCTCGCCCCGCTGCTCGAGGACGCTGCGCAAGGTATGGCAGGGGGTGGCGGGCTGCTGCGGCCTGCACACGTGCTGCTCTGCAACAGGGCAATGCAGCATGCCTGCGTGCGCCCTGACCCGCTGCCCGCTTCACTGGCGCCGCCTGGCGGCATGCCTCCCTGCCTGCTGGTTTCCAGCCCGGCCCCAGGCCCTCCTCCTGCTGCCGCTTCCTGCAGCCAGTCTGGTCTGGTCTAGTCTATTCTTGCAACTTGACGCCCTGGCCCTCCTTCCGCTGCTCCCTTTGCAGCTGGCCTTAGGGCATAAGTCTAGTCTTGCCATTTGACGGCCTGAGGCTTGTACTATAATCATTATCCTTTTGTACCTGGACCCCCTCTGCAGCCGGAGGCTACCACTGCATTGTCCTGGACCCACCCTGGGAAAACAAGTCGGCCAAGCGCTCGGGGCGCTACCCCACGCTGCCCTCGCGCAACCTGCTGGGCCTCCCTGTGCCCCAGCTGATGCACCCGGTGGGTACCTGCCGGGGCTTGTCCATGTCCACACTGCGCCAGCGCTGGGTTGAGTGGATCCCCGATCCAGGCCTGGTGCAGCGCGGCTTGCCTGCTGGCTGGTGGGCTGCCCGTGTGCATGAGCTGGGAGGCTCGAGGCGGACACCGGAGATGGGGCTGCTTGGTTTGCTGCCACCATTGCGCCTGTACTATGCAAGAGGGCTGGTAGGCGGTCCCGCGCACGGACGGCTGGGTGTCTGTGCCCCGGCTGCGCCGCACTGACTCCACCCATTGACTTGACAACACCCAGAAGCCTGTCCACCATCGCCCCTCACCCATCCAGGATGGCTGCCTGGTGGCGATGTGGGTGACCAATCGGGAGCGCCATCGCCGCTTCATCGATTCGGGTGCGAGCGGCACAAGGCACCTTTGTGCATGTCGGAGCAGCAGACAATTGCCTTGGCGGCTAGCGGGTTGGAAGCCTTAAAGAAAGGGTGCACAGAGGCAAACATGCAGGGGCCGGGGCTGCCAGAGTGGCCGCGCTGCCGCGGCGCTGCATCACTTCCCATGCTGCCATTGTGTGGCCCCCCCTCGCAGAGCTGCTGCCTGGGTGGGGCCTGCGCTGCCTGTCCACCTGGCACTGGCTGAAGATCAGCGATGGAGGAGAGCCGGCGGGCCGGCTGGTGAGCACTTCTACAGCCTGCATGCCGTCCCGCTGTCCTCGCCCGAAGCCACCTGCACCCAGTGCCGCGCACACACCTGCCCCAGCAAGCGGAAACACTCTCTTCTCCCTCCTGCTGTGCCAGGACATTGAGCACCGGCGGCCGTACGAGTCGCTCCTGCTGTGCTGGCCAGTCCACCTGCCCCTGCCAGGGCCTCTACAACCTGACAGCGCTGCCACACTGCCGGATCCAGGACCAGCTGGTCAGCAGGCGGCAGCAGAGGCTGTGACTGCGGCGGCAGGCCGGGCGCCATCTGCCTCGAAGCAGCCACAGCAGGCGGAAGTGCGAGCGGCGGGCTTTCACCTGCTGCCCGGCCGGGAACTGGTCATTGCTGCCGTGCCCCCGGCGGAGCACAGCCGCAAGCCACACCTTGGGGAGCTGCTGCTGCCGCTGCTGCCACCCCGGGCGCGCTGCCTCGAGGTGGGGACAGCTGCGCGCAGCGTGCACAGCGTGCGCTGTCAGCCGCGAGCTGGATCAACCACCGTCGTGCAGCACCTGGCGCTGTACTGGCAGGCTCGATGCAGAGAGCCATGGTACTGAAACTGCTCAATCTTTGCGGGAACAACGGCGACGGAACAGCAGTGCCAGGAAGGATGCCCGACGCTGCCGCCCCCTGCCTGCGAGACGGCGCCACGGCCGAACCCTCGCCCCACCTCCACACCAACCCCCTGCAGATGTTTGCTCGCGAGCTGCACAGCGGCTGGACCAGCTGGGGCAACGAAGTGCTCAAGCTGCAGTCTGCCAGCCGCTTTGAGCGGCTGCCGGAAGGGGCCGCGGGGCTCTAGCGCCGCCACCGGCGAGGCCTGCCCTGCACCATGCTCTGTTCCATCCTGATGGCATGCACTTGCAGATAAGCTTGCTACACTTGAAATGTTCCAGAGATTTATCTGCAAGCCTACACTTGCAAACAATGTCGCGCCCCTCCAAGGCAGGCTGCTCGTGGTTGCAGATCGGGGCGGCGAGGACGCCGCTCCTGGCCCGCTGCAGCGGGCTGTGTGCTCATCGCACGCTTGTGAAATGAATGATGTGCGTAGGATAGGCCTGCGTGGCAGCGCACACAATGAAATTGTGCCTGAGCGGCTGTTGTCCCAGGTACAGCAACGCATCCCGGCAGGGGGGAGCTCCGTAGCTACTGGGCTGGTGCATTGTCGGCCCATGCCTGTGCGGGGCTCCCTGCTGGCGCAGGCATGCCAACCTTGCTGGGCTGGCAGGCATCTCTGGCCCCGACAGGAGGCCAGCGTACGCCTGCGCATTCAAACCCCAGGGTGCAGGGGCGACATGCCCGGGGGTGTGGCTGCTGGCAGCATCCGCGCCTGATTATTGTCAAACACAGCGTAGATGCCGCCACCAGCAGCGCTGTGCGTGCCGGGCGCCGGGCGCCGCAGGTTTGGGTACCCCGGGCACTGGCTGCCCAGGGCGACGGAGCAGTAGAGCATGGCCAGGCAGCCACTGAGGAAGCAGGGTGTCGCGTCGCCAGAGCGTCTGCCGGCGTCGCCGGCGCTCCCGGCAGGCGGCAGGGCTGCCGCGGGCAGCCCGCCTGCCTGGGCGCCACGGCCACCTGCACGCGAGCTGCCAACTCCAAGCTGCGCGCCCGAGTAGATGCCACCCAGAGTGGCCATGGCCGTAAGCGCGGCCTGGGCCGCCACGGCCTGCAGCCCTGCGGCGCTGTGCTTCGCCATTCGGCTGTAGCCTTCGCTATAGGAGCTCTGCTCTGCAAAGTAGGTGCCTGCAGCGGCGGGGAGCGGGTTGCAGCAGAAGACAGAGAGGCTGGGGAGCGGGTGAGGTGGGGTGGGCCAGGGGCCGGGCAGGCGGGGCAGCGCAACCTGGCGGGAAGTTGGTCTGCTAGCCTTGCGAACAGCGCCCTCAGCCGACAGTGAGAAAGGGGGCACAGCAGTGGCAGTGGGCTTTCCTGCGCCCAGCGCGCCGTGCAGGTTGGACAGCCGGTGGTCAAAGCCTTCGGTGCAGATGGCTGCCAGGGTCTCCTGCAGGGGTGGCGCCCGACAGCGTACCCCAGGGAAGGACATGGAGGGTTACCCTAAGCAAGGCAGGGGGAAAGCTCTGGCAAGGTGTCCAGGGTTGGATGTGGCAGATCTGGCGGGCACGGCGGGTGCACCAGCAGGCCACAGCGCCATGCAAGGTGCACAGGGCGGTCCATGGCAGGGCGCATGGGGGTGCAGCGCCAGCTGGCTGAGAAGAGGGCAGCACCTGCACACCTTGGCGCCTACTGTAGGGCACATGGCCCTGGACTGTCGGCAGCTGTCACGTACCTGAGGCCCCCCCTTGTTTGTCGACCCTTATTCATGGCCTTCCCTTGCCCTCCCCCTGCCCTCCCCCTGTCTTGCCTGGTCCGCTCCATGGAACAGGCGGCGCTCGTTCTCCTGCCCCTGCCCCACTTCCTTTGCAATGCGAGCCTGCACAGCCAGAGAGCGGGCGCGCGTCTCTGCAATTGCGCACTGGGCTGCGCACCCGGGCTCTAGACGGCATGCAACCCACCTTTGCTCCAAACGCAAGGGAAACGAGCCCCAACCGCCATGCACAGCGCACTTCACGGCGCACGCAACACCGCCCAATTTGCTGTTTCTCTCGCCAGCCACTCACCAGCCTGCGCTGGTACTGGCTCCACAGGTCGAGCTGCTGCACCCGCTCGATGCGCCGCACCCGGCTGCGGGCCACCCCGCCCCACTCAAACGCCGCCAGCACCTCCTCAGCCTCTGCTAGCTCGCGCTGCCGCTGCGCTGCCAGCTCAGCACGGCGTGCCGCCTCCCGCCGCTCGCACTCCTGCTGCGCCCTGGCGCGCTGCGCCGCCGCTGCTGCAGGGCCCGCGGCGGCGGCGCC
>KQ482053.1:631165-644960 GCA_001430745.1 Auxenochlorella pyrenoidosa | reverse complement strand
GGGGCGCTCGGATCAGACATGAGGCCAGAGGAGGCATGCAGGCGAGCGACATGCGCACGGCTGCTCCCAGCTGCAGGGCGGCGCAGCTGGAAGCCGGGCTGCGCAGCATGGCCCGCCCCTCACCTGCGCCTTGACCACCGCCGCAAAGGACAGCGCGTACTGCTGCAGCTTGTGGTGGCCGACGATGCCGCCAGTCCTGCGCATCAAAGGCATGCTCGTTTTGAAGGCCCCACATTTTCACAGGCCTTTGGGCCTGGTGCAAGCCTTCGGGCAACAAGTTGTAAGACTATACTAGACAACAGCACAGCGCGGAGCGGAGCGAGGCAGATTGTGGCAGGAGGCAGGCGCGCTTGCGGTGAACCGCGCCGGCGCGCACGCCCACGCCCCTACCCCGCCCCCGGCGCTGCCCCAGTGCGGCTACACGGCACTGCGCTTGCGCAGCAGGCACGCGCCCCTCGCCCCAGCGGCCAGGCGGCCCCTCGCGCTGCGCAGCGCTGCAGGGCGCCCCGCTCACCGCTTGATCACTGAGCGTTCAAAGAACGAGGGCCGGACGATGATGTCGCCACGGCTGTTGATCACCACCGGCAGGCCGCAGTGGCGGAAGCCTGCGCAGGCGATTGGCGGTTGGGAGGCAGAGAGTGCGGGGCTGGAGGGAGAGCAAGCAGAGGCAGCGCAACCTGCGGCCGCAGCTGTGACCAACAGCGGCAGGCCGCAGCTGCAGAACCCTGCGAAAACCACGCTGGGCAGCTGTGTGTGAGGAGCCGCCCGTGCAGGCTGGGAGCCGGGCTTGAAGGGTTCAACCCGCGCCTCCCTGGTCGCGGCCGAGCCCGCCCATGGCCGGTGCCCCAACCCTCCTGCCCCCGGCTTTCACCCCCTGCCCCGAGGTGGGGACGCCAAGGGCCTGCAAGCTCCCGCCTTCCTTTCTTTCTCAAACACACACACGCAGCGGAAAAGCGGCCATCGGCCCCTGTCGGCCCCCTACCGGCCCCTACCGGCCCCTGTCGCCTCTGCCGCCCCCTGTCGCCTGTGGCCCCTGCCGGCCCCCAGCCCGGCCCTGCCGGCCCCTGCCGCCTGTGGCCTGCGGCCCCCCACCTGTGGCGGGCACCCGGGGCACCGGGTCCTGGTCGTTCACCACCCCAAAGGTGTTGGGCACCAGCGAGCGGTAGAGCCAGGAGAAGGCGGGGTTGCCGACCTGGGCGGAGTCGAACCGGGGGGCCGGAGAGGTGGGAAGTGAGGAGTGGTAATGGGGCAGATGGAAGGGTGGGTGGGGTGGAGGTGTGGGGTAGTGAGTTTCGGGCACTTAGGAGTTCATGGGTTTCAACAAAGCAGGCGGAGGCGGAGGCGGGCCCGAGCCAGGCGAACAGGGGTGGCCGCCCCCCCCCCACACACCCCCACACCCCCAAAGCGCACCCGGGGCGCGCCAAAGGTCACCACCGCCGTCTCGGCGCCCGGGTAGGCCTGCTGCAGCGTGTAGGCGGCCAGCTGGCACAGCGCGCCGCCCAGGCTGTGCCCTGCGCGTGGGGGGAAGGAGGCGTGCGGCGGGAGGCTGCAGCTGGCGGGGGGCTGGGGAGCGGGCAACAGCCCTGCTCTGTGCGCTGTGCCCGACCTAGAAGGCACGGGCGCTTCAAGACAAGGCGGACACCCCCATTCTGACAATCGCACGGCGACGGCTTAAAGCGTGGCAGGAAGCTGCGTGCAGTGAGCTTCCACGGCGCGGGCCAAGCTCCTGCTCACCTTGCGCCCCCCACCCTCCACACACACATCCCACCCCACACGCGCGCGGCGCTGCCCAGCCGCCCACCTGTCAGGTAGAGCTGCAGGCGGCGCCCCGGGGTGAACCCCGCCACCACGCCGGCCACCCGCTCCAGTAGCTGCATGCGCGCCTCGCATGCGGTGTACGCGTGGTAAAAGCCTGCGAAATGAGGTGGGCGGAAAGCAGGGCGGCACGCAGGGTCGGTGGGGGCAGGGGAGGTGCCAGGGGTTGCGCGGCATGCCGCACCCAGCTGTGGTGCTTGGGCTGGACACAGGCAAGCGGGCGTGGATGGCCCGTGCCTGCCAATAAATTCACAGCTCGGGGCGTGGCGGTGTTTGCACCCTTCATCCCCCAGTTTTGGAGCACCTGTATTGCCATATTGCCAGGAGCTTGTGTCCACCCACGGTGACCCGTGTCAGGCCGCACCCGACATGCCTCCTTTGCACTCACCAGAGTGGACCTTGGCCGGCTGCCCCAGGTGGTACCGCCGCGGCTCCAAGGTGGTGCGGAAGAACTGAGGGGCGGCAGGGGCAGGAGGGCGGCGAAACGGCACCAAGGCGGTGAGCACGTTTGGTTTCCATGACGGACTGCGGGCAGTGCAGGCAGGCGCGAACCACAGGTGCAGGCAGAGCCAATTGGCCAGCCGGGGCAGGCAGCGGAGCAAAGCCCATTGAAAAGAGAAAGAACGACGGAAGCGAGAAAGAAAGAAGACCGGGGCCAGCCACCGTAAGGTTGGTGACGGCGTTGGCCCTGGTCTTCTTTCTTTCTTTCGTCGTTCTTTCTTCTCCGTTTTACCGCCCCAGGTCTTATTTGATTCGTTCGTCCTTTTTTCTCACGCTTTTCACTGCCCCTGGTCTCATTTTCTTCGTTCGATGTTCTGTCTTCCCCTTCTCACCTTGAGGTCGGTGACGGCGTTGGCCCGGGAGGCGGTGCCCCGGAACGCCAGCAGCAGCGTGCCGTCCCTCCAGCCCAGCAGCAGGCGCGTGTCGCTGCCGGGGTCGTGGATGGCATCGAACCCGGTGAACCCAAACAGCGCCAGGGCGGCCTCCGTGGTCATGCCGCTCGTGCCGGGGGCCCACTGCGGGGGGTGGCGGCGGGAGGGCGCCGAGCAGGGCCGGTGAGGGAGGCGGCGCAGCATGCGGCTGCATGCCCTGCACAGCCTGGGCTTTCGGCAGCGTGCTGGTGCGGGTCGAGAGCAAGGCCTGCAAGAGGCTCCTGCAAAGCCCTGCAGGGTCGAGCCACAATCCCACGCAGGCGAGCGCCTGCTCGCCAGGTGTCAGGGTGCCACACCTGTGGCAACCCAAGGCATCCCTCGCCTCGCCCAACACACCGGTTGGCCTCCCACCGCAGCAGAATGCCCTGCCCTGCCGCCCGACCTGCCGGGTCGCTGCTAATCACCCATCCCTGCAGCCCCATCAAGCAATCTCCCCCTGCTGTCCTGGCATCACAGGCCCCACCCGCCAGCGCTGCATCAGCCGCTCACCCAGTGCCGGTAGGCATACTTGGTCCAGTAAAAGAGCCTGATGGCCAGCTCCATGCAAAACATCGGCTCTGCCCGCTCCTGCTGCCGACCCCCATGCAGCCACGGCGGCAGGGCAGTGAGCCGCTGCAGCAGCGAGCCGTCCCGATCGAGCCGCGGCCCGGCAGCGGTGCCGCTGGGGCTGGCTGGCGGCGTACAGCCGTCGGTACCTGGAGGCTTGTCGGGCTGCCCGGGCTGGCCGCCCTCGCGCTTATGCTGCTGCCCGAGGCCGGCCTGCTGGCCTCCAGGCGCCTGCTGCTCCTGCTGCTGATCCCATTTCTGCTGTTCTGGCTGCTGCTGCTGCTGCTGCTGCTGCTGCTGCTCGTCCCGCCCATCCTGCTGCTGCCCTTGCTGCCAACACTGTGGCTGCCGCTGTGACTCGCGGCCAAGGAAGTCCACCCGGACATGCACAAGGTCGGCCAGGCCCTTGCCCACCTCCCCTGGGACAGCCTCTGCCGCCTGCGGGCAGGATGTGCAGTTTGAGAAGGGGTTTGAGAAGGGGTTTTGGCTCTGGCCAGATGCGCCTGTGCTGGCCGCAGCCGCCGCTGCTGGAGGTCGCATGCAGCGCCGCTGCACCCTCCCCGCTGGCGCCAGGGTCTGCCTGCGCACGCCTCACAGGCTGCCTGCTGCCTGCAGCAACCGGCGGCTTGTACCCCCTGGCAGGCATGCAGCGTCCATGCGGCCGTACAGGCCAGGCCCCACGCCCCGCGCCCACCTGCGCTGCCTGGGCCACCAGCCGGCGCCCACCCGACAGCAGGTGCTGCAGCCCGGTGTGGCACTCCTGGGCGCGGCGCAGCTCAGCGTCACGGTCGGCCATGGCGGCGGGCAGCTGCGCCTGTGTCCAGCAGAACCGCTGCCGCAGGGCCTGCAGGAGGGGCGAGGTGGCAGTGGCGATGGTCGTCGTTGCAAGAGGGGCGTGCTTGCAGGTGCGTGGGTAGGGCCACCACCAGCAGCCGTGGCTGCCAAGGCAGGCCTGGTCAGGCGCCTGCTAGGCGAACTGGGACTGGCAGCAGGGTAGAGCCGCCTCGGTACGGGAGGCGGGCAGGCCCCCGGGCTTGCTGCAGCCCTCGCAACCCCAGGCATTGTGGAAGAGTTGGCTGCCGGCGCCTGCGCTTGCAGGCCTGCTGCACTCACCACCAGGGCCTCTGACGTCGCCACCCTCTTTGGCATCAGGCAGAACGCGTTCACCCCTACCAGCAGCGCCATCGCCAGCTGCATGTGAGATAACCGAGGCCACACTGGTCAAGGTCAGGGCCAATCACCCAGCCTGCACGCACGAGAATGACTCCCTGAGTCAAGCATGCACCCAGGCCAGGCAGCAAAGAACAGAGCAGGCGGCCCTTGTGCACTCTACGCGACTCCCAAGGCGCATGCAGTGGCGGTCTGGGAGGTCCGTCGGGGCACACAACCCCCGGCGAGGCACAGAGCGCTAGAAACACAGGAAGCAGATACAGGGAGCAAGTAGCAGCTGCGTGCCGCCACCGCCAGCACACCCTCCACCTTGCCCTCATGCATAGCATCGCAGGTCAGGCCAGAGAGCAGCTGTCGGGGGACCGACCTGCACGGGCATGGCCCCCAGGCTGCTGTCCAGGTAGGACCAGCAGGACTGGTACTGGATGGCAGACAGCACCACGATGGACACAAGGATGGTGCCAAACACCAGCAGGCTGTAGTAGACCTGCGGGCAACGGTGGTGTGGGAATTGGGGGTGGGAAAGGGGGGGCGGCCATGGCAGGGCCGGGATCAAGGGCCAGGGGATGAAAGGAGGGGTGGATGCCAAGCACTAGCACGCTGCAGGAGGCCTGCAAGGTTTTTATCATAACCGCGAAGACAGTAAGCACGCCGCACCTGCATGCGGATGCACATGTTGCTCAGGCGGTACCGGCAGTATGGCAGCGCAGCGTGGTCCCGGAAGGCGCGGCGCAGGTAGAAGGCGTAGGCCAGGGCGTACACACCCACAAAGATCAGCTGCGGGGGCGGGGAGGGGCGTTGGGGGTTGGGGTGGGGTGGGGTGGGGGGTGGGGGGTTGAGGTGTGTGTGTGTGGCGTGGTGGGGTGGGTGGTGGGTGGGGGTGGTGGTGGGTGGGTGGCTGGTTGGCTGGCAAGATGTGCGTGTTGTCGGGCTGGTGTCGCACAAGGTGCGAACCGCCCATGCAGCCCCTGCGGCCAAGCTAGGGCATGGCGCGTGCGCGTGCGCTGCAGCGCGTGCGGGCCGCCGCCTGGCCGGTGCTCCTGCAATCTACCGATGGCAGCTGCACGCTGAGCCTGGGGGTACGGCTGCTGCGCACGCGTGCTCGATGCAGGGCAGGCCCAGCTGTCCCCCCAGCTGCCGAGGTGTTCAACCCTGGCTGTCTGGGAAAGTTGAAGACAGACGATTGTTTTGCTCTCTCTCATGTGTTCTCCCCTAGCCCGCACCTCCAGCAGGTTGAACACCTCGGCATACGGCTCAGAGGCGCAAGAGTAGTCGAGGCCTCGGCAGCCGGCACGGTCGGCCTCGGCGTCCCGGTCGTCATGCAACTGCAGGCAGGACCGGCAGGGCAGGCAGGCAGCGATCCGCAGAGTCAACGCGTGCCCTGCACGGTGCACGCTGCACGCATTGCTTCTCTGCCCCGGCTGCCTCAGGGGCTGTGAAGGCAGCGAGGCACCCCGTGCCCTGGAACTGCGACACGAGGGCGCACACCCAACGCGCGGCGCCGGCCCTGCCCCGGCGAGCGTTGCTGTACAAGTTGAAGCGCCCGGCGCAACCTGTTGCCCGTCCCGCGGCCGGCAAGGTGCGCAGGCGGCCCCAGCGGCACCCACCCGTGCGTACAGGCGGCCCCAGCAGGGCACCCACCCGTCCCCCGACCGGCAAGGAAGCACAAAAGGTCCCAGCCGGGCACCCACCCGTGCGTACAGGTCGGCGCTGACCATCGCCTGGAAGGGCAGGAAGAGCAGCAGCTTGGGGGCGTGCACGCGCAGCTTCTGGCGGGGCGTCACGTCCATGACCAGCTGCGGGGGGGGAAGGGGTGGGTGGGTGGATGGGTGGGGGGGAGGTGGGGGAGACAGGTGCGCAGTTGTGTCCATGACCAACTGTAGAGGGGGGAGTTGCGTGGGGCAGCCAGGCGGGCGAGTGGCCCACGAGGCATGAGGCGGTGCAGCGGGGCCGCTGACGGCCCGCCCTGAGCACCCCCCGGACGTGCGGGCGCGCAACAGGGGCTGGGCATCGACGGTGCAGCATGGTCCAGCACAGCACAGTTCAATCAGCGCAGCGCAGCAGCGCATCAGAGCGCATAGGACCATAGGTATAAGTATGCAGCGGGGCGCGCCACCTGCTCATCGGGGTCTTTTGGTGGGTCTGGGCCCCGGTAGCGGCAGCATGCGTGCGCCATGCACACAAAAAAGGTGAAGAAGCAGTTGTAGGCAGTCCAGCGTACAAAGGCCATGCCGTCTGCAGCGGGGGGGCGTGTTTGGGTGGGGTGGGGTGGGGTGGGGGGTGGGGTTGGGATGAAGGGGCCGGGCTGGGCTGTTGCAAGCCCCAACTGCTGCAGCGGGGGGGCGACAGGAGGCCCGGCAGCGCACTGGCTGCTCCAAGCCTGAGTTGCAGGAGGGGCGCTGCCGCCGAAGACAGCAGCGGTGTGTACACACGGCTCGCTGCCTGCGTGCAGGAGCCACAGCCAGGCGGCATGCAGGCACCAGGCCATTGGCCCAGCCTGCCACCCTGCTGCTCACCAATGGACGCGTCAAACCAGATGCACTCGTAAGCAAGCGTCAGTGAGAAAGGGATGAGCCAAAAGGTGGAGCTCACGATCTGCAGCCCAGGCAGGGCGAGCCGTGATGAGCACCAGGGTGCAGTCAGCAGCAGCAGCAGCAGCAGCAGCAGCAGCAGCAGCAGCAAGTGCACCTCCGACTCAGGCAGGGCACACACATCATCATACAGCAATCAAGCACAGTCTCAGAGAGAGGGAGGACCAGGCACACCTGGATGCCCAGCATGGTGGCCGCAATGCGCATCAGGCCCAGGCGCCGCTGGCTCCTGCGCAGCGGCGCCAGCGGGGAGCTGCCGCTTTTAGCGAGCGTGGCGGGTGCATGCAGCAGCAGCACGCGGCACTACATGGGCACAGCGACACCATACCGCCTGCGCAGGCATCACGCAGCTCTCTCCGGGGGAAGCTGCCAGCGCATCTGGCAGAACTGTGCTCGCCCGCCTGAGCAGCGCCCAGTGAACGAAGCGTCGCCTGCTCAGGCCGCCCCGGCCTCCCATCCAGCGCATGCCCGGCCGCTCACCACCGCCGCTCCCTAGTGCCGCGCAAGTTCAGCCAGAACTTGATGGCAATGGTCAGCAGGGAGCCCACGGTCACAGCGGCAAGTGCAACGTTCACAGTATACCTGCGGGCGAGACGTGAAGGTGTGGGGAGGCTTGAGAGGGGAGCAAACGGTGGGAGATGGGCTTGGACACATTAGCGGTGGGAGCACGCACGTGAGGGGAGGTGTGGCTGGGGCATGAACAGCGCATGGGAGACGGGCCCGCAGGGCTTTCGTAGCAGCCAGTACTGCTTATGGTGCGAACCCCGCAGCAGCCAGGAGGAGAGGTGAGGAGGGCAGAAGTGGAAAGAGGGAGGAAGGGCTGCCATGCTAAGAGGTGCTTCCTGCGGGTGCGCCAGCCCCACAGACCACAGCATCTGCCCGCTCTGCAGAGAGCAGCCACTCACCAATACTTGTGCTTGAACAGGACCTTGCTCTGGTCGCTAATGAATCTGTGGGGGGAGAAAATGGCAGCATAACCGCATATGTGGTGAGCCACGGGCAACCCGGTTGCTGCTGCCTGCGCTGCATGTCTGCGCCCTGCGGCGCCCCCCCCCACCCCCCACCCCACCCCCACCCCCTCGCCCCTATGCATAGCTCTGCGCAATCCGCATGCACAGCATCGGCGCAAAGCGCACCCTCGGCAGCCCGGCGCCCCAGCCCCGCTCACTTGAGGCACACGAGCGCCACAGTGGCGCCCAGCAGCACCAGCGAGGCCACAAACACCAGCCAGGAGAGCAGCCGGGCCCCGCTGTTGGAGAAGTATTCCATCCGCAGGCGCGCCTCTTGCTGTGCTGACGGGGCGCCGGCCGCCGCCTTTGCTTCCGCCTCTGCCGCTGCAGCAGGCAGAGCACCCAGGTGGTGCGTGGCGGCAGGCAAAGGCGGGGGACCAGCCTTCGTCACGCCTGCTGCTGCTGCCGTCTCCTCGCCTACATGCTGTCCTGCTGATGCCGCCTCGACGTCTGGTTGGGGCGTGCCATCAGGCGGGGTGGAGAACGCTGCACCTTGCACCGCTGTCGCTGGCGGCGGTGCAGAGGCAGGCGCGCCGGGCACCCTTGCGGGGATCGGCGCGCCGCTCGCTGGTGTTCCGTTTGAATCGCACAGCTGCATGGCATCAGACCCCGCCAGAACGCGCAAAAGTGCCGGTGACGAACCCTGCAGCCCGCTGCGCTGCACGCAAGCGCCGAGCTCTCAGCTCGACATACTCATCATGCCAAAACGAATCGATGAAGCACTATATACGGAGTGCAAGGTTCAGCCGGGTATCATGATGCCGCTGGCGCCTGGCTGTCCTGCAGCGTATCACTGTATGCACAACAAGCGCATCCACAGCACCCGCTGGCTGTGTGCTCCCGTCTGCAGTGGCGAGCAAGATGTTTTGCACCTGATTTCCAGCTGCATCCACATTTAAATCACGAGCGCTTGTGTACTGTTTGGCTCCCTTCCATGTCGGGAGCACTCACCAGTGTCGATCAATTTGAATGACAGTTCTGCACAGTAGGCAAGGCATGAGAAAAAACCATGCTGTGTGGCAAGAAAGGAGCCTTGCTATTGTGTGCATTAAAAAAGCGGAAACGTGCCAAAAACTGGGGCGTGGCAAACACTGCCCTTGTTGTCAAAACCGGCCTGCCCTTTTGCAGGGCAGCAGCTGGATGCAAGGGCAGGGCACAGAATAAAATTATCGGCGGTGGCTTCACTTGGTCAGGAAAACTTGGGATGGGGCTTACAAAGGGCAGGGCGCTGAGGTGAGAACCCCCCACCATCACCAGTCGCAACTGTTGGGCAGCACGGCAGGGCCAGCAGGGCTAAAAGGCGACGCTTTCAGGGGTCGGAGGTTCAGAGCAGAGTGGACAGAGGGTGGTGGGAAAGACAAAAGCAGGTGTGAAAAGTGCCAGCTGGCACAAACAACCAAAGGTGTTCAAGGGGCGCGCTGCGTACAGGGCATAGACCCGCAACTGATGCGTGCAGGGAGGCAAGCCGGAGGGGAGGCAGAGATCGGTTCACTGCTACTTGGAGTGTTGCTATCGCGGCGCAGACAGGAAGGGCACAGGGAAGCAGGGCGCCCTCCCTGCGGCACTTCTCGGCCCATGGGCGGAGCGCGCCTGGTGCGCAGGGATTGGGCACCATCCCCTGCAGGAGCAGCAGCTGCTCAGTCCACGAAGAGGTCACAGGAGTCGAGCGAGTTGCGGGAGGTCTCGGCATCCAGCACCAGCGAGGCGCTGCTCCAGATGTGCATGTATGCCGCGCGCTCCGGGTCCTGCCAGGGGCGGGAGCAACAGGCCACAAGGGGCGGAGGAGGTGCGGCTTCTGTAGGTGGTCGCTGCCGCAGCACAGAGCGGAAATCGTGCGCTCCTCCTTGACACTCGCAGTCAGTCAGTGAGGTCACTGGCAGCACAGCTTGGCCTGGGCCGGATCCTGGAGCGCCCCTTCGCTCATGCGCGTGCCTCTGGGCCATGGCCAGCGGCAGAGCTGGCACTGCCACTTGAGCGTCGACGATGCAACGAGATCACCTGGTGCACGGGCAGCGGCACCTCGGCATCGTCCATGTCACACACCCAGAAGTCTGCGCTCTCCATGCTGTGGCGAGCCGTCTCGGCATGCGCGGCAGTCGCGTCGTCCTGCAGAGGCATGGGGCCCCGGCGGGTGGGGTGGGGTGGCGTGGGGTGGGGTGGGGTGGTACCACAGGTATGTGCACGCGAGTAGCAGCGTTTGAACAGCAGGCGCCTGCAGGGAGTGAGCCGTGACATGCCTGCTGAGCAACCCGCTTGTTGGTCTGTCCTGGGCCTGCCTGTTCGTCCCCAAAGGGCTACATCCAGTCACGGCTCACGTATGCATTCCAGCAGACGCCCTCCGGCTGCGGGGTGCCGGCTGCAGCGGCGGTGACCAGGGGCCTCACATGGTTGTCGCCCGCCTGCAGCAATAATATATTGCAAGCGGTTTGTGGGAAACTGATGAACGATCGCCCCTGAAGCGCTGGGCAGGGCAGCTCCTGGCCTGCGAGACACCCTGTGCCCACCTCTCTCACCGTGCAGCGAACTGCTGCTCGCTCGCCATTTGAATGCTTCTGATTGATTGATCTGAGCATGCAAGAGACAGGGGGGCTGCACAGGGCGAGCATATCGACCGAGAGGGTGTCGGAATTGCTTGCTTTGCTCGCCGGCTGCCTGCTTGCGAGTGTCGAGGCTTGTGGCGGGGCAATAATGCGGTGCACAAACTCGCAATTACCTCTTAAACACCAGTTGTGCGGCAGCCCCGCACCGGGAGACGTGTAAGTCAGCACGCCCAGCACCGCTGGTGCTCCGCCACACCAGAAAAGCCCTCGAGACTGCAAACCCACTCTTGAGATGCATTTGAAAGCGGCGGAGCAAGCTCTATCAGGTTTGCTGCATCTGGCAGGGCGACGGTCCTGGCGCCAAACTGGGCGTAGCTCGTGTTGGCGGATTTGGTGCTGCGCGCCCCACATGCATTTCGCAGATAATGTGGAAAAGCAAGAGACTTTATATCCAGTTGCATTTTAATCAATAGCACTGCAACAGCATAGGGAAGCAAGCCTCTGGCTGCGATAGATGGCAGACAGCTTGCCACGGCCCCATACTCTGCACGCTGCCCCTACTGGTGCCATTTCCACGGCCCGGACTGCACTTGTGGATTTGAGTTTATTGGCAACACATATCACTTTGCAGAGCTCAACTTGCAAACGTTGTGTGACAAACGATTGGTGCAGCACCGTCGGCGGTCCTGCACCAGGCGGCCTTCCAGCTGCCTGCTCGACAGCAGCTTGCAGCCTCTACCTATCGGCCTGGATTCATTAATCTTCATGAGAGCATCGGTTTCTAAAGCGCATTGCATGTGGGGCAGGCAAAGGCAAAGTGGTGTGGGTGCCGGACCTGCAAGTGGCGGCGACAGGTGGAGCTGGCGGCGCTGGCAGCGCAGCATCAAATTAGCGACAGACTGAAAGTCTTGCTGGGATGCTCGAGTTTCAGGCTTCCCAGAGTCTTCCCAAGTGATCTGGGGCCTGTCCGCTTCGTGGGCTGCCGGTTACGACAGCGCGCTCTGTAGAATGGAGACGGCTCTGCACGCGGCGATCCAGGTCACTACTAGACGAGGCGATAGGGTGGAATTGCGGGTGAGAGGGTGAAGAGGGCCCGGCTGGAGGGCGCAGGCGCGCAAACTGCCTCGGAGCTGGTTCCTGGCCCTACCCCGCGATTCACATCCCCTGCACATGTTTTCCAAGAACCGCAGGCAAGCAGTCCAGTAGTAGAGCCTGCAAGCGCCTCCTTTGGCGCTGCCGCCAGCCACTACCGAGCGGGCAGCGAGCCCGCCGCTGGCCCAGGCATGCGGCTCCGTCACCCTGCGCCTCAGCAGCAGGACGCATCCCTGTCGGGAGCGCTGGATGCATATGCTCAGCGCGTGGTGGCCACACTGCTGCGGGAGCTGGATGCAGCGCGGCAGCGGGGTGCGTCTGCGGAGGCTCAGCTGGCCGATGTGCAGCGCCAGCGGGAGCACGGGGCGCGGGCTCGACGCAAAGGCCAAGCAGGTGACAAGCAGCAGGAGCAACCCAAGGCGACGGGCATCCAGCGGCGAGCATTGCCAGCGGGATCTGGGCCGGCAGCGCCTGCCGTGCGCATCAAGGCGTTTCGCCCGCCTGGGCAGGCGCCGCCGCCCCAACACCCGAACCGGCCAAGGTCACCCGTGCAGCTGCCTGCGGCGGGCGCGTCAGCTGCAGAGCAAGCGCAGGTGGCCCTTCAGCAGGAGAATGCTGAGCTGAGGGGCCATCTGGGTGCGCTGCTCTCCCACTTCAAGCAGCAGGTGGACGCCTCTGCCGCCGCAGCTGCAACTGGTAGCCACCCGCCGCCAGCACACCCAACCGTGCGGAGCCGGCAGCGCCAGCCAGCGGCCGACGAAGTGGCAGCTGCAATGCCGGAGCTGTACGGCTCGCTGAGGCGGCGGCCAGGCAGCCCGGGGCGCACCACTGCCGTGGTGCTGTCGCCGCGAGCGGGGGGTGCTGACCTGGCGGTGGCGGTCTTCGAGGTGTGCCACTGCCGGGTGCTCCCGGGGCTCATAGGTTCATGGGCTGTGCACTGAGATCGTAAGCTGCTGTCCCCCTGCGCGCCCAGCATGCTGCATCTCACGCCCGCCAACGGCTTGCCCAGCTGTCCACCATGCCCCGCTGAGCTGCGCTCCACTGCGGCATCCTCGCCTGTGCCTTTGCCACTGCTTGCAGCCGCCGCCAGAGGATGCGGGCGAGCTGCAGCTGTCGCTCAACCGCATGCAGCGACAGAACCTGAAGCTGGGCTCCAAGCTGGCCAGGGCGCAGCAGGAGGCGCAGGAGAGGTGGGCCCGCTTGCTGACCAGCGCCTGTGCCTGGCTTTCGCAGGCTGCCGCTATGCGTGCTGCTGCAGCTGATGAGGGGACGTCGCCCGCCCATCTGAACAGGCCGCAGCCCAGCGCTGAAGCATCCCCCGCCTGCTTGCTTGCCTTCCTCTCGACCTCTTCAGGGCGGCCGAGGCGCGGCGGTGGCAGCAGGTGGTGGAGCAGCAGGCAGGCACCATCGGGGACCTCCGAGTGGAGCTGGAAGGGGAGCACCGGCGGCGGCAGGACCTGGAGGCAGCGCTGGCGGCTGCCTCTGGGGAGGTGGCGGCCGCGCAGCAGCAGGCCACCGCCCTGATGGCGCAGCTGGGGGCGGCAGAGGCCGCCGCCGCCGCTGCCAATGGTGGGCTGGGCGTGCAGAGGGGGAGGGGGCCCGGGCGGCTGCCTGGGTGTATGCGGGCATGTGTCGACAGCGAGATTAGAATGCAAGCTCCCTGCACTGCTGGCGATGTGTCGAGTGGGCGCAGGCAGAAAGGGGCTGCCGCCAAGTAGCTCCTGCATGCCCCCCGACCTGGCCGGTGAGACATGCCTCCCATGCTGCAGGCGAGGCCGCCTCGCTGTGCAGCCAGCTTGCGGTTTTGGAGGAGCAGCGCGGGCGGGCGCTGGTGGAGAGCGAACGGCTCAAGGAGGAGGCAGCCGGGACGTCCGCCAGGTGGGACCAGGCTGGCGTGGCGGGGAAGAGGCGCGGGGTGGGCAGTGAGCACTGGTTCACTTGTCTTCACGCCGCGTGGAAGCGTAGCACACCAGCCTCACCCCATGGAGCACACTACTGCCACCAAGGGTCGCAGCAGAAGCGTGCACACTTCGACATCTCTTGGTTGCGAGCTGTCGACCTCTGAGCCCTGCATGCAACCTGTGACCGCCCCCATTCTC
>KQ482053.1:577234-625260 GCA_001430745.1 Auxenochlorella pyrenoidosa | reverse complement strand
CCTGCGCAAGGAGCACCTGGCAGCTCTCATCCACTACTCCTCCCCCGCCCGTGAGCTGCCGCTGGTCAAGGTCGACTGCCAGGCCACCCAGGACATCCCTGCAGTGCTGTTTGGCGCCGGCAGTGGTGAGGCAGGCGGCGGCAGCGGCGGCGGCGGCCTGCTGCACAGCCTGGCCGCGACCGGCGGGACGCTGCTGCTGAACAACGTTCACGTGGTGAGCGTCTGAGGACAGGGTCAAGCGGGCACTTCCCGGGCGGACACAAGCAGCTGCAGTCGCACAGTGGCGGTAAGTCCTGCCTGGATCCGCGCCAGCTGCGCTGCATGCCCTGCACCTCTGCTGCTTCCTTCGTTGCGCAGCGCCAAGCAGTCTGCCCTTGACACCCGGCTTCCTCTCATGGCCCTGCTGCCTGGGTACAGGTGCCACCAGGGCCCCTGCGGCAGCGCCTGCGCAAGCTTGTTGCGGGCTGCGCCAGCAGCGCTGCAGCCAGCAGCAGCGGCCACCCCCGCCTGCGCATCCTGCTCACCTCTGAGCAGCCACAAGGCGACCTTGAAGAGGATGCCATTCGCATCAAGGTAACCGTAGAATGTCCGCCCTTCAGCGAACCCACCTGCATCTGTTTTCCTTTGCCGAAAG
Organism: Auxenochlorella pyrenoidosa; assembly: GCA_001430745.1. Classification (NCBI taxonomy): domain Eukaryota; kingdom Viridiplantae; phylum Chlorophyta; class Trebouxiophyceae; order Chlorellales; family Chlorellaceae; genus Auxenochlorella; species Auxenochlorella pyrenoidosa. Next base: position 624,626 of record KQ482053.1, on the reverse strand, counting down.
GGGCTCTGCCCCGGGATGCCCTGGAACAAGGTGCTGCCAGCCTGCTGCCCCCATCCGTTGATGGGCCGTCGGCTGCCAAGGGCACCTGCACCTCATGACTGCACCGGTACCTGCTCCATACTCTTGCCGAGCGGTCATGACCCTGCCGGACTCGACCACCCGGGCATCAAAGGCCTGACCCTCCGGTCCATGCCATAAATACACCCTGCTCCTCGCTGCCCCGCCCTCTGCAGGTGCCCCCCCTGCGGGCTCGTCCCGAAGACGTCAAAGAGCTGGCAGCCCACTTCCTGGCAGTGCATGCCAGCCGGGCAACAGGGCCCTCCCTGGGCATGCAGCTGGCGCCGCCCGCGCTGAGGTGCGCTGCCACCAGTCCCCGCAGCTGCAGCACGCCCCTGCACGCGCAGCCTAGCGCCATTGACCCTCAGGCAGCCTGTTGAAACCAGCTCACGCCATGCACCGAGACCCCCACCCCACCCCACCCCACCCCCCGCCCTCTTGCAGGCGCCTGCTGAGCTACCAGTTCCCAGTGAATACAGCAGAGCTGGAGACAATGGTGGAGAGGGTGGCCATACAGGCGCGCGCTGTGCATGATGAGGAGGAGGCAGCAGAGGCTGCTGCCCTGGGCCTGGCGCTGCCAGCAGGCGCAGCAGCAGGCGCCGCCAGCGGCGCAGGCCCCGCCAAAGGCAATGCCAAAGGCAGCAAGTGCGGCTGCGGCGGGGCTGCCTGCGGGGGCACCAATGCCTGCGGGGGCACGGGTGCGTGCAGGGGCAGCGGCAAGCAGGGCCCAGCAGAGCATGTGGCGGCTCTAAAAGCAGCTGGCCCTGCAGCCGACCAAGCACTGGAGCTGTCAGAGGAGGACTTTTGGTTTGCCACGCAGGCAAGCTACACCAGCTGCCCTCCTGCTTTGAGGGCCCACACCCACTCCCTCCCCAACCGTTGAGGGAATGGCCAGCTTGGCATGCTTGCAAGCTTGCCTGCCTGTATCCTGCAGTGTCCCCCTTGCCACTCGCCTGCATGCCCCACCTGCCCACACCATGTGTTCTGTTGTGGCAGGCCCGCCAGCCAAGGCTGCACCCTGTCTGAGGTGCCTCCCGCCTCCCCCTGCCTCCCCCTGCCTCCCTCCACCTGCCTCTATCCCCACTCCAGGACAAGGACAGGCACAGGCTCAACCTGCTCGACTGCTTCCCAGGGGTCCGGGAGGGCCTGCGCAGCGGCGTGTGGCCCCAGGGCCTAAACAAGAACGTCACACCCTTCGCCTTTGCCGCCCTTCTGGCGCTGCTCTTCTTTGGGCCACAGGTGTGGCGAGCAGGGCGGGCGCGACAGGCTGCCGGTGATTGCCTAATACCTTCCACGCGGCTGCACGTCCATGCGGGTGCTCATCCACAGCTGCCGAATTTTCCGCAGTCGTTTGCGGCGCCAAGACCTGCGCGCAAGCGTGTTTTGATGCCTGCCGCTGCTACCTGCCTGTCTGCTTGCCTGCAGGACCGCTTGCACTCTGTAGGCCTGAATGCTGTGTGGGCCTGGTGGTGGCCGGGTGAGCAGGCTGTGGTGGTGGTGGTGGTTCTTGTGTGTGTGTGTGTGTGTGTGTGGCGCGAACAGGCCGGCCCCCCCCCCGTCGGGGTTGCGTTTGTGTGCGTGTAGGGGGTGGGGGTGGGGGGTGGGGGGCTTGCCACAAGGGCAGGGTGAGCAGGGGAGCTGGCCGACTGCCAGCATGTGAAGCCACCGCTCGGAGGCCTCGGGGAAACAGCAGAGCGTCTACTGCTGCCAGAGCCGGGTCTCACGGGGAGCGAGGGCACCAAGCGTAGTGCGCTGCGCCGCCCGGAAAGGCAGGCAGCTGCAGCGCTGTCTGTGCTCTCACCTACCATCACCCCCCCTGATGCTCCAACCTGCAGGCATCTTCATGCTCTACCCCCTGGTGGGGCGGCTGTGGTGCTCCATCTGTCCCTTCATGGTGAGCACCGCAATGCCCTGAGCACCTCCTGTGGGCTGCTGGGTGGGCAGGCTCACTCGAGAAATACGACCGGGGCGTAGAGCTCTGCACACGACGTTTAAGCCCCCATCTGCTTGCAGCTTTCGGTATTGTGCGCTTGAAGGGGCGAACCTGGCCTGCATGTTCCAGCACCACCCGGGCACAAAAGCCGCTTTTGGACATACATCTGCACATGTGCCTCCTGCAGGTAGTGGGAGAGCTGGCGCAGGGAGCGCGGCAGGCCGCCATCCCCGTCCCCCTGCTCAAGTGGCCCCGCCAGCAGGCCGAGCGGGTGCGTAGGCATGGTGGCATTTCTTGGGTGGACCTGCTTGCGGCTTGGCAGTGCCTCCGCACTCATGCCCCTGCATGCCCGCACCTCGTCTGCCGCGGCATGGGCCAAGGGCTCGCTGCCCCTGAGGCCAGTGCATACCGTTGCACCTCCTTCTGCCCGCAGTACAGCCCCTGGTTCCTGCTGTCCCTGTTTGCGGGCATCCTCGTATGGGAGGAGGTGAGGGATCGCAGGGACAGGTGGTGTGCCATGGAGAACGTGTGGTGCCACCGCGCGTGCAGCGTGTCAGCCCTCTGGCAAGTGCCCTTTCTGTGGCCTCCTACTGCCTGCATTCCTCCCTGTCCCTGCCCGACATCTAATAGCGCCAAGGTAGAGATGCAATCTGCTGCCTGTTCCTGAACCCCGCCCCAGGTGTGGAGCCTGCCAGACACAGCATCCCTCACTGGCTGGCTGCTGCTGCTGATCACCTCAGGTCAGTCTGCTGCCGCCTGCACACTGAAAGCCGCCAGCGCGCAGTCCTGGCTCAGGCAGGCCCTCTTTGTCTGCACGCAGTTCCCCCCAGGCCCTCCGATGATGGCATGCAGGCAGCGCCCCGAGCCAGAGGATCACGGCAGAGCGTATGTGTTTGGCACATGCGCTAAGTGCGCTCCCCTCACTGCAGGGGCTGTGGTGTGCGGCACCCTCTTCCCAAAGCGCTTCTGGTGCCGCTTCCTATGCCCCATTGGTGAGCCATACAGCTGCCTTGCTCCTGCCCATGGCAGAAGAGGCCCGTCTTGTACCGGCTGTGGGCATTGACCACCGCTTCCGGCCCTGCCAGCTGACTTCGCTGGCCGCCTCCTGCCGCAACTGTGCAGGCGGCATGAATGGGCTGTTTGCCAAGCTGTCGATGACCGAGCTGCGCTCCCAGGCGGGGGTCTGCTCCAGCGAGTGCACCACGTACCACTGCCTCAAGGCTAGTGCACCACCTACTGCGCGTGTGCATACGCGCAGTATGCCCTTCAAGTTGTGCCGTGTCCTCCCCGATGCTCGCTGCATGGGCCGCGCAGCAGTTATAGGGGTGCACACCTAGCCAATGCCCAGCAGCCAGCCCACCCCCTGGTCCCTTGTTCCGCCTCCTGGCTGCAGGGCCGGCCGGCAAGCGAGGAGGCGCACGCCACTGCCGGCTGCCCCATGGCGCAGCACAGCAACCAGCTCACAGACAACTCTATCTGCTCCATGTGCAGCCAGTGGTGAGGCCCGGCTCGATTTTCATTCACCTCAGAACACTCGCAAGGCTGTTTCGCAGCCTGGCTGCGTCCTTGCCGCCCCTCACTGCCTGCCTGCCTGCCTGCTTGCTTGCCAACACGCCAGCCGGCCTGCCAACGAGTGGCTTGCTGCCTGATGCCACCACCGAGCGGGCGGCCCGGCCTTGTACTGTGTTGCAGCGTGGCCGTGTGCCCCCACGATAGTGTGGAGGTTCGCCTGCGCCCGCCTGGCATCGACCTGTGGACCTCGAGACATGCCTCTGCTGGCGAGACGGCCCTGCTGCTGCTCCTGCTGGGCGCTGTGGTGCTGCACCGCCTGCCCCAGTTTCTGCTGCTCGCCGGGGCGGACCCCTTGCTCCTGCACTCGAGCAGCAAGGCCGCGGCCTGCGGGCTGGCGGTGCTGGCGCTGTCCCTGCCGGGCGCCCTCGTCTGGGGGGCCCACACCGCCGCCATCGCATCAGGCAGCCACGCCGGCAGAAGCAGCCTGGGCTCGTCAGATGGCGCCAGCTCGGCAGCCCAACCAGCGTCCTTCCTAGACTTCTACCTTGCCTATGTGAGTGGGGGGGCATTCCCCGTGGGTGTACACAGTGGTGTGCGGGGGCTCGGACCAGGGCACACCACAATGGGGCCACCGCCTTTTGCCCACCCGACTGCTGATTGCCGAGTCGCTCACCTGCGGCATATGCTTCCCACTGTGCAGGTGCCTTTGGTGTGGGCCGCCACCCTGGCCTACCACGGACAGTTCTTCCTGACAGAGGCTGGCCTGGTGGGGCAGGTGAGGGGAGGAACCGTGGACCTACAAGCACATCATGCCTGAACAGCCTGCTGCTGCAAAGCATGCGCAGCGTGCCACCTTGCGCGAAAGCCTCGGGCTTCCGGGCGCCACCTCTCGCCCTCGTCTCTCTCCCACGCTCTTCCCCCATGCAGGTGGGCGCCGCCTCCCTGGGCCTGCCCCCAGACGCCCTACCGGGCCTGGCAGCACACCCTGCCGTCGTCTCCTTCCTGCAGGGCAGCCTCATGCTGCTGGGCAGTGGCGGCTCGCTGGCCCTGCTGTATGCTCTGATCAGCCGCCGCAGGCGCACTGTCGGGCATGCCGGTGCGCATGCTGCCATCATGGCTGCAGTGGCTGCTGGCCTGTGGCTGCTGATTGAATGAGTAGACGTCTTTGCGATCACAATCGCTTAGCAGATGCCTCTGCCTGCAGCTCTGTAGCGCAGGCCTGTCGCATGCGCATCAAATGCCCAGATGCTAAACCTTGATTCATGAAGCCTTCCCAGCACAGCTGCCCTGTCCTGAGCTCCCTCACTCTGAATTGTTGAAGGTTGACAAGCCCGCCCCCCAAGCCTCGTCCCTTGTAACCTGCTTGCCTTCACACATGCTGACCTGCCGAGTGGTTCATCTCTCTCGTGCCAGCGCCATATCCAAGGCATTGGCACGCCCTTGATTCCCTTTGCACTTGTCACCAGTGCTCCCGCTCTTTTTGGCATTCCTGGATGCCGTTGCACTTGCCCAGCAAGTTGATGCCCATGCGGTCCTCCTCCTCACAGCTGCCGCATATTTGCCATGCATGATCGCTATTCCCGCCCGCTCAGCCCCTGTTCTCTCTCAGAACCGACTCCCCCGCCGATGTGCCGACACAAACCTGCCTCCAGTTCAGCGCTTCCCAGTCAGAGTAAGTCTCCATACCCTCAACCCGCTGCCGCGTCACCCCACTCCCCCCCTGTGCCTAAGCCCGCCCAACGACAATGCATGCTGTGCCATGCCGTAGGCTACCCAGACACCCTTGATTCGAATGACGCGCCCCATGGAAGTGGAAGAAAGAACAGCTTCTGGTCTGAACGCCCGAGTCCATTGCCTTGCTCCCGAATGCCACCCCCTCGATTGATCAGTTTTGCACATCATGCATCATCACCCCCCAGTTCATTCCTCTTCATAATGCCCTGCATCTGCTGCCCCGCTAGTCAGACTGATCTACCTTCCCTTGAGCCTTTTGTGAACAGAACAAGTCTTGCAGCGCGAGGGCATCATCACTGCCCTCCATGCAGCAAAGGGCACCAGCTCTGCTCGTACGCCGCCTGCCGCGCAACCGCCACCATGCCGCCGCAGCACAACAGGGTGGTAAATCAAGTGCTGCAGACTTTCCAAACCATCTGGAAAACAGGAGTCTGGGTATGTACACACAGGTGGCCGAAGGGTGCTGGGCGCACTGCGCAGCGTGCCCAGCACCGCATGCGTGCGGACAAAGAAGGAATGGGCCTGGCAAACGTCCAAGCTCTCTTGTAACCCATCCCAGCCTCCCCTTGCGCCTTGTCCTCCCTCTTGTCTGCATGGCAGGCTCCAAGCTCGTGCTGGCGGCAGCGGCGGTACTGGCGCTGGTTGTGCAGGGCATCTCGGGCCGCTCAATGCTTCAAGGTGAGCCCCTGTTGTCTGCTCCTGATCGACAGGGAGCTGCAGCATGACGGCATGCCCTCGTCAAGGCAGATCGGCAGCGGCGCAACGGCGCCGTCACCTGTCGCTGTGCCCGTCAGCGGTGCTGCCGCGAGCCGCAGGCGGGCCTCCGGCGGCCTCGGGCGCTTGCAAATGCAGGGTGGTGAGGCAGCTGGGCCCATCTGGATAGGGTTTAGGATTCATCTGTGGCACCTAGTGGCACCGTCCAAGGCTTGTAGCTGAGGGAAGGCTCCCAACCACCTGGCAGTCCCGCCTCGCACAGTCCGCCTTCTCTCCTTTATCACTGGGCAACCAGGTTGGTTGAGAGCCCTTGAAAAGCCCCCTTCCCTTTCTCCTTTCAGGGCCTCCCGGCCTCGAGACTGTGGACCTGAGCCATTGCGCCGCCGCCCCTGCCGGCACCGTGGACCCGCCACCCGGTGCCATGGCGACCTGGTCTGCACCGGGTGAAAGAGGCAGTGCTGTATGACTTCCCTTCGGTTTCTTTGCGGCATATTGTGTTGCGGCAGGAATGCTGCAGCTGGTGCCCTCAGCACATAGCCAGCTTCTCCTTGGCATGCATGCTCTGATGCTGTGGACTGCTTTTGCATCCTGCACACAACGGAGGAGAGGCACGGGCGGCCCGCTCATGTCTTACCCCTGCTCCGCACAGCCTCTGCACAGCCTCTCTCCCTCTCCCCTCAAGAGCTTGATGGGTGCAGAGGTTGAGAGGAGATCTCTTCTCAAACTCTGCACCCATCAAGCTCTTGCTTGTTTGGGCTTAAAGTCTGTCTAACCGCAACGGAACTTGCGACACAGACTCTCATTCTGGCGCCCCTTCCGACCGACATCTGATCATATGCTCAGAGCTTATGAGCCGCATTATACATACCAGAAGTCCCACCCTCCACCCTCCTCCCCTCCAGCCACGGGGACCAGGAACTTCACCTGCATGGGTGGCAAGCCCGTGAGCGACGGCGCCGTGTGGACGCTGTCTGGGAACCAGACTGGGTGAGCTGCCGCTTTGCAGCATGAATTTAGCTTTGCAGACTTGGCTTGCAATGCGTTGGCGCGGGGCTTGGATGCGCCCCACCGCAAGCTTGCCGAGGGGGTGCACTGGGCCGGGGGCCGTGCTGCGCTGTGCTGCCCCTCACGCTCCTTTTCCTGTGCCCGCTGTCGTCTTCCGTGCGCCCTTCCTTCCGTTGGCTTCCGGCCCCTCTATGCAGGTCCGGAGCCTACCTCCCGCCATCTCCTGGGCAGGAAAATGGGCGCTTTGGCTACGCCTATTTTGGTGAGCACCTGCCAAGTGCAGCATGCCCAGCACGGAAGGCATGGCTCAACATGGAGGCATGGCCGGCGTGCCAACGTTGCCTGGGGTCGACTGGCCACGCCTCCAGTGGACATGACTCATGCTTGGAGGAGGCATGCCGCCTGCTGCATGCCGCTTAGCTCCTGCTGTTTGCCACCACCTGGAGCCTCACAGCCTTGTCATGGCGCCCTGCCCTGCTGCCGCTCCGCCTGGCCCTTCTGCAGACCTGAAGCCCGCCGGCTACTTCCTGTGGGTTCCTTGCTTGCTTGTTTGGGCTTAAAGTCTGTCTATCCACAACGGAACTTGCAACACAGACCTGTGGGTTCCGCTCTGTCGACAGCTCAGACTGTGGTGCCAGCATGTTTTAGCTGTCAACCTGCGCTGTCCTTTTGCCCAGTGCGAGTGCCTCCGCCAAGGAAGGCGGCTGTTCCTGCGCTGTGCACTGCCGCCGCATCCTCGCTGTCGCCACATCAACCTCTCTTCTTGCTCAGTCTTGCTTTGTTTGGGCGGAAAGTCTGTCTAACCGCATCCTCACTCTTGCCACATCAGCCTGCTCCTTGACTAAGGCTGGACATTGCCAAGAACACGAGCATGCCCGCCCCTGGCGGCGCGGGCGTGCTTGCCCTGGCGCGCTGGCCCATGGCCAAGGCACGCGTTTCGGGCTGTGGACGTGCTGTGCTTGTGCTGTGCCATGCTGTGCAGTGTCGTGTTTTGCTAGCGCTCACGAGCTTCGCCGTGCCACTCGATGGATGATGGATGACATGGCCAGCCAATTCCAGGCCCTGGCGCGTGCCCCCTTGGGTTGCAGGCATCCCCTGGCGCCACCCACTGCGACTACATAACGAGGACCAACACCACCGGAGGTGGGCCATGCTGCCCTGCCGGCCTTCCATCATGGATCCTCATCCGGCTCTGCCACCGCTTACACCACTGTGCCCGGCCCTGTCTGCCTGTCTGCACGTGCACCGTGGCCTGCCTGTTCTCCGTGCCTGCGTTGCACGCGTTGAGGCACAGCTTGCAGGTGGCCTCCTCTGAGCTGAGCACAGCATGCCTTGTTAGCTGGCCTTCTGCAGGAGGCGCCCCTGCCGACTGTGGAACCACTGCCGAAGGGGGAGAGATCACCGTGCCTTGTAAGCCAGAGCCATGCAGTGTTGAGCTGGTCTATATGCTGCGGGTTGCCACATGCGTGATCTGGCCATCTGCCAAATTGCTGCCACGTGGCTGCCTCGTGATACCAGCTGCAAGCACCTTGCAACGATTGTTCTCAGTACTGCTTTTCTTGTGCGCCATGCAGACACCGCTGTGTACACGTGCTATGCCTGCCCATGACGCCCGCAGCACTGCACTGCACTGCACTGCACTAATCGGCAACCTCAGCAGGCATGGCGAGCAACCATGGCAAGAAAGCATCCAGCACCAAGCATTAGCATCCAACGTGCCTGCAAGCCTGCAGAAGCACCCAATATGAGCTGCTCCTTATTTGGCCTTCTATGTAAAGAGTTGTTTTGTACGGCATCTTATAAAGGCCTGCTCAGCTGTTGATTGAGGCAAAGTCCAGCTGGTGTAAAGCCATGTAGAGGCACTTTTAGGTTTCTGTTGTGAACAGAAAATAATTGATTAGTCTTGCCACAGAGGGCATCATGACTGCCCTCCATGCAGCGAAGGGCACCAGCTCTGCTCGTGCGCAGCCTGCCGCGCAACCGCCACCACGCCGCCGCAGCGCTGGCACACGTAGCTGGCGCCCTCGGCAGCGATTGCCAGCCGACCGATACGCTCCTGCTCGGCGATAGCTGCTGCTGCGCCAGGCAGAGAGGAATGGGCAGGGGGCCCAGGCCCGGTGCCGCCCTCAACGTCCATCCCCTCTGCCCCGCCGGGCTGCTGCTGTTGTTGCTGCTGCCAGTGCTCTTGACAGGGGTGTATTTGCGGCTTATGGTGCTCTGCACATGCAGCCTGCAGCATAGGGAAACAGGCTGATGAGCGGAGCAACATGTGCATGAGGCCATGACTGCGGGCCTGCCAGCCAAGCAGGATGTGCCATCCCAGGCGGCAGTCGTGACGCTGCACGCACCTGCGGTTGCAGGCTGACTAGCGACAGCAGTCCTGCCAGCTCGTCTGCTGCTGCTGCGCTGGAGCTGCCTGCCAGGGCCTGTTGCACCCTGCAAAAGGGAGGAATCGGCGGTGCAGAGCAGGCTGAGGAGCAGCACAGGCTTGATCTATGCTCGAGGGTTGGGCAGGTGTGCCCGAAAGATCGGCAGCGCTTTGCCGACTCTGCAATTGAATGAAGTCCCTGCTCGCCCCGCTCACCGTGCTACCGACTCGCCAGCCTCTCGGTCCAAACCCAGCGCCTGCAGCAGCTCAGCAACCACCTGCACGCAGGCAACGGCGGCAGTAACGGTGGGCAGGCGGCAGCGGCGGCTGCAGTGCCTGGGGGTGGCGCTTGCAGCTAACTGATCGGCGATGGGCCCCACCAGTCACCACACACCCTGAGCGCCTGCAGGGGCTGCCCCTGGGCCACGAGGTTGTGCGCGGTGCGCAGCGCCTCGAGGAAGGCTGCCTGGGCCTCGGGCGACTGCATCACAGACAAATCATGCCTCTGCAATACGGTGACGCCCTGCGATCTCGGTTCTGGTGCGGGGCTTTGGGCCTGCTGCGCGTGAACAGGCTTGAGGCAGACTCGGCTGCTCTCCTTCAGCTCTGAGCTAAAACAAACGATCGACAGTGCATCTGGTCACAGCCGGACAGTTGGATGTTGGCAGCTGGGCCCAGGTAGCTGTCGGCTTTCTCGGGGAGCTGCGTAGAGGCGGGCAGCCATGACGGAGACGCGGCGCACCCGCATCCCGAGACCCGCAGCGCCGGCGCTCAAGCCGGAACCGCTGGCAGAGCAGGTGGGTGCAGCGCCCTGCGCCCACGTGCGCTCGACGGCGGCCGCGTCCTCAACTGCCCGAGCACTGCCTGTTGCCCCTAGGTGCTCATCACTGCGCTATCTCCCCTGCAGGAGAACATCCCTGCCGCTGGCGGCCGCCTCAAACGCAAAGTTGCGAGCCCAAATGGCAAGTCTGGGCCACTGGCCAAGCGCACCACCGCCACCGCACTGACGACAGCAGCGCCGCGCTCTGCAGCAGCGGCGGCGCAGCCTTCGGCCAGCGCGCCAGCCTCTGCTGGTGACGACGGCGCCTGGGAGGCAGTGGCAGCGGAGATGGGGTGGACCCTGGCCGACTGCCTGGGCCACAAGCTGGCCTTTGCCAAGCGGGCGGATGCCAAGGCCAAGGTGGAGGTGCTGGCAGCGCACGTCAAGCGGCTGCGGGCCGCTGGTTGGCACCTGCTGGATGCGCGGGACCGCGCGGCAGCTGAGGCCGCCGACGCGGGGGTGCGCGCGGCAGCAGAGGCCGCGGGGCGCCGCGAGGACCGGGAGGCCGCCGACGCCGCGCTTCGAGAGGTGCAGGTGCAGCTGGGTGCTGCTGCTGCGGCGGCGGCGCGCACAGACGAGGCGCTGGCGGAGCAGCGGGCTCAGGTGCTGTTGCGCAATGTGTGCCTCCCGATGGCAGGCCGCGGCAGGTTGAACAGCGGAATGGCCATTCCTGTCTGCAGTGCGCATGCAGCCATGGTGCCGGCAAGCAGGCAGGCACCAGGTGGTAAACAGGCAGTGGCGGACAGTAACGGCACCTTTGCTTCACGGCCAGGCCGCTCGCTGCTGCTGTTCTGTTGGCAACACAACCGTTTCTGCCCTGCAGGTCGAGCGCCTGCAGTCGGAGCTGGCGGGGGCGCGCGACAGCCTGCGGCAGGCGCAGCAGGCAGAGCGCTCTGCGGCGGCAGAGGGCCAGCGGCTGCGGGAGCAGGCCGAGGAGCTGCAGGCGCAGGGCAAGGCGCTGAGCGAAATGCAGCAGCAGGCGCAGAAGTACAATGCGCAGCTGCAGGAGTACAATGCCAAGATGCAGAAGGAGCTGCAGGTGTGGAGGGGAGGGGCCAGAGGCGGCGTCCTGGGGGCAGGATTGCTTGTGCAGGCACGGCTCCATGTGTGGTGGCCGGAGCTTCCTATATGCAATTGAATTCCAGTGAGAGCAACAAGCCTGGTCAACCTGGAAGTTGTCTGCACCAGCGCCCGCCTCTGCCACGCTGCTCCCCTGCCCTGCCAGGCTGCCAACGAGGCCCTGGCGCGCTCGCAAGCCGACAAGGCGGCGCTGGCAGAGGAGTGTGCGGCGCTCAAGGGCCGGGTCAAGGCCCTGGAGGAGCAGCTCGCCGGCGTGGCGGCAGCCAGCAGCACCGCAGAGGCGGCGCGGGCCAGCGTGCTGGAGGATGCCAGCCGGCTGCGGGGCGAGGTGGCCGCGGCGCTGGCGGAGCGCAACTCGGCCAACGCCGAGGCGGCGCGCCTGCGGGGCGAGCTGGAGGCGGCTAGGTGCAGTGGACAAGCCTGGGGCAGGGGGGCTGTGTGATTGGCAAGCCATCGTGCTCCAGGTGCATCCCTTTGGCATGCTGCCTTCCCCACGTCTGCTCGCAACCCCAGCCATGCACACAATCTGTCCTGCCCGTCAACAAAGCACTTCCTGCAAGGGAAGCTCCTCCCCCCCTGCGGCCCTGCAGGAAGGAAGTGGAGCGGTTCCGAGAGGCCACCGGCAAAGACGTGGGGGCGTTAGAGGCAGAGAAGACGGCTCGGGGGGCGCTGGAGTCGCGCACGCGGGCGCAGGTGCGCAACTGCCGGCAGGGGGATAGTGCTGGGGAGAGGGGCGTGTCGGTACGTGCACTCTGCAAGCACGGACCTGTCCGTTGCGCACCTACCCTCCGTGGTGCTGTGCTCTCCAGCTTGCTGCCGCCGTGCTGCCGCTGTGCTCACATCAACAAGGGCACTGTCGCCCGCCTTGCCACTGCAGGCGGAGCTGAACAGCAACCTGCATGAGCAGGTCGTGCTGCTGCGCGAGCAGAAGGAGCTGTCCGAGGCGCGCGCCGAGAAGAGCGCAGCCGAGGTCAAGAAGCTGTTTGCCAAGGTGAGGGGCGTGCTCGAATGGGCTGGCCGGCTGCAACTCGGCCGGCTACCACTGCCAGCTCGCTGGGTGCAACTGTAAGGGCGGAGGCCGAGGCGCCCAGCTCAGGCCATGAGGTACCTGAAGCGCCGAGCCAGCGCGGGTGTGATGATGGTCGATTGGGTTTGACTCGCATGCGTCAGCTGCCACCCTTGCCGTAGGGGCTGCACTGCGCATGAATGCAGCACCACTCTGGGAACGAAACCATGAACATTTCGTTCCTCTCCCACTGGCCGCACCCGTGCCTGCGCCAACTTTGCGCTGCCCCCACTGTCTTCTTGCCCCCCCGGGCAGGTGAAGAAGCTGGAGCGTGAGCTGGCAGAGGCAGAGCGCAAGGTGGTGGAGGGCGAGGCGCTGCGCAAGCGCCTGCACAACACCATCCAGGTGCCACTGTAGCTTCTGCCGCCGCCCTGGGGCGATGGCGCAATGGTAGCCTCTGCCGCTGCCCTGGTGGATGCCACCACCAGTGCATCAATGCCCAGGGCCGCAAGCAGCACACATGCATTCAACTGTGCAGTGTGGGAGCTTTCACGCTCCCGATGCCAAGTGACAGATTGATGCCAGCAAGCTGAGCGCTCATCAGACCAGCCTCCTTCCCTGTTCCAACACATGCAGGAGCTGAAAGGCAACATCCGGGTATTTGCGCGCGTGCGCCCGCCAGCAGCAGGCGAGGCAGCCGAGGCGGCGCCCGGCGCCCCGGTGCTGGGCTTCCCCTCGGCTGGCGAGCTGGCGGGGCGCGGCCTGGAGCTGCGGCAGCCCGCCGCTGGCAGCAAGGGCGGCGACGCCCAGGCGCACAGCTTTGCGTTTGACAAGGTCTTTGCGCCGCAGGCGTCGCAGGTCGGTGGGGTTTGCACAGGGTGTGGGCAGGCGTGCACGGCGGGCAGGCAGGCTGCGCTCTCTGCCGCGCGCCTGGGACAATTATGCAATGCGCCTCGCCTGGCCGTGCGCACCTGTACAGGCACATCTATCTGGCCTGCCGATGCAAGGTCTGCACAAAAACCTCCGCGTGTGCCAACCCCTGCAGGCAGAGGTCTTTGAGGAGATCAGCCAGCTGGTCCAGTCGGCGCTGGATGGCTACAAGGTGGGGCAGCCGAGCAAAGCCCATGACTAGCTGACCGCGTGCCAGTCCTGCCAAGTACCTTGCCAATTGGCTTGCCACCTCTGCCGGCTTGTGTTGGTCCTGCCTACAGGCAAATCGCAGCCCGGCTGATCCCAGGCCTGTCCTGGCGCTGCCCTGCCCCGCAGGTCTGCATCTTTGCCTATGGCCAGACCGGCTCCGGTGCGCGCCTGGGGAGGAGTGCCTTGGGCCGGCTGAGGCAGTTGAGTGCGGTGGCTGCCTCCCGGTGTTTGCTTTCCCGGGCTGCTGCCGGCCCTGAGCATGGCTATGTGCATCCCACGGCCCGCAGGCAAGACGCACACCATGATGGGCTCGCCCGAGGAGCCGGGCATGATCCCTCGGGCGATGGACCAGGTGGGGTGCGGGAGCGGGAGGGAGCTAGAGGGTGCACAGGGAGCAGGCGGCACCCGCATCCTCGGTGAAGAAGTGTCGCCATGCGCCGTCCGCGCCGTTGCTGCTTCAGCATCCCGTACGCCCCCCCGGTGCCCTCGACTCTCTTCTTATCTGCCACCGACCGGCCCTGGCCCGGCCTTCCCGCCGCCCAGGTGTTTGCCACGGCGCGCGAGCTGGCGGCGCAGGGCTGGCGGTATCAGATGAAGGCTGCCATGCTGGAAGTGTACAATGAGGAGCTGCGAGATCTGCTGGGCAAGGGGCCGCCGAAAGACAAGAAGCACGCGGTGAGGCCGCGGCCGGCCGACATGCCTGCGCTCGGTGCTGCCTGGATGAAGGGGCGACTGGCGTGTGGCGCCGTGGCCCACTGTCCGCTGCCAAGGAGGCTGAGATGGGGGAGCAGCGCCCTGCATGCATGCTTTGGATGCAACGCCGCCCCTGCTCGGCATGTCTCCTTGGTTAAACTGCTGCCCAGGTGCCAAGGGCTTGCTGCTGGCCAAGCCCACCCCAAGAAACATGTCAACTCAAAAAGAACTGCACACCCTCTTGCAGATCACCCACGACGACAAGGCCGGCACCTCTGTGTCCTACCTGGAGTACGTGGACGTGAGCCAGCCGGAGCGCGTGGCGGGCCTGCTGGAGCGCGCGATGCGGCAGCGCAGCGTGGGCGCCACCGCCATGAACGAGCAGTCCAGCCGGTCGCACATGGTCTTCATGCTGCACATTGATGGCGCCAACGAGGGCACAGGGCAGAAGGCCAAGGGTGCGTGGGTTGGGTGGGGGCCCGCGGCGCCGGCGCAACGGGTAGCACTGACTGCGCAGCTGGAAGGCTGGTGCCCAGGCACACTACTTGTGCGGGAGCGCAGTGTGGATAACGCAGTGTGGTGAAGTGCACTGCTGCATGCTGTTTGTGATCAGTTTCAAAAACTGCGGATGCGCCTGGTATGCTTCTCCAAACCTATGGGCTCCTGCATCGACTGCCCCTCCCCTGCTGCTGCTGCTGCACCGACTGCACCGCCGCTGCCCCTGCTGTTACCCCTGCTGCTGCCGCAGGCCTGCTCAACCTGATTGACTTGGCGGGTAGCGAGCGCCTGTCGCGCTCGGCGGTGACGGGAGACCGCCTCAAGGAGACGCAGGTGGGGGCTGCCGGGTGGGACCTGGCAGCAGGGGAGCAGGTGGTTCCTGGGTGCGTGGAGAGCCTGGGCATGCGCGTGCTTTGCCATGGCGCCTGGAACTATGTGCCCGGAGATAGCCATGGGCGTGCCTCGCGACGCATGCAATCATGCGCTATGGGGTAGCAGACACGCCCCGGCCCCCCCCCTCCCTGCCCCTCGTGGACCCCCTCCCCCCCCCCCCCCCCGCCCCAGGCCATCAACAAGTCGCTGGCGGCGCTGGGCGACGTGATTGCGGCGCTGGGCAACAAGGAGGCGCACGTGCCGTACCGCAACTCCAAGCTCACGCACCTGCTGCAAAGCAGCCTGGGAGGTGGGCTGCCGGCTGGGCGGGGGCCTGCTGCGCATCCTTGGCTCGCGCCGCCAGCGCAATCGTGGCGCAGGCGCACTGCCAGCCCCTGGCCCAGGCCATCAGCCGTGCTGTTGGCAGGGCGCAATACAACTGGGGCTGGCGCTGCCTCTAGCGCGCCCAGCAAGTGCGCGCCGCTGCCCCTGCTGCCCCCACCCTGCAGGTGCCAGCAGCAAGACGCTGATGTTTGTCAACCTGTCGCCCTCCCTGGAGTCGGCGCAGGTGGGCAGGCTGGGTGGCGCAGCCTGGTGCCTGCGCAGCACCAACCTGCCGGTTCTGGCCTGCTTCTCATACCCACTGGCAGCGTGGCAAGGCTTTGGACTCTCTGGGCAGCGTCGCACCAACACCCTTGTGTGCCTCGCCCTGCAGGAGAGCCTGTGCTCGCTGCGGTTTGCCGCCAAGGTGAACGCCTGCGAGATTGGCACCGCCAAGCGGCAGGTCACCACCGCGCGGTGACGTCGGGGTGCCTGGCGAGTGACCCGTCTCCGCGACCTGCTGCACTCGAAGGCTCTCAACCGCCACTGGCACTGGAGGACTGCGACAACCGACACTGACCGACCACCAGCTGACCCGACACAACCCGTACTGCCATCTCCCTTTCGTTCGCTGCCATCTCACCACCGGCCATTCTGCCTCTTGAGATCATCTCAGCTGTAAGGCTACAATGTTTCAAGCTATAGAGAAATATTGAGCTGGGCGCTTTCAGGAGTAGGGAGCTGCAGGAAAACCCGACCTCAGCAGACCGCAGAAGCCCACGAGGCACTCCTTAGCGCGCCCAGCACGGCGGGCTGCTCTGCCCGTTCCTGCAATATTCTTGTGCGATTTAGGCCTCTGAAATGCTGCTCGTAACATCGACAGGCGAAGCGGGACCTTGAGCATGCTCTTAAGCTCCCGAGCAGACACCCCCGACACCCTAACTCTCAACTTGCTCATTCACCTATGTCCTGCTGCCAGCAACATAGCCCCCCCCCCCCCGCAAGCAGCAATTTGCAGCGTCATACCACTGCCTTCAGCCGCACAGATGGAACAGGGTGCATCTCTGCCGGTGGCGTCGGCTGGGAGCGCTGCCGCAGCAGAATCAGCCCAGGCAGCCGAATGCCCAATCTGCCTGCAGCGTCTGGCCCCGACAGCATCCTGCCTTCATCTGGCCAGCTGTGGGCACACCTGGCATGCCCGCTGCTTGTTGACAGCTCTTCAAGGTGAGCAGCTTGTCCGACGCAGACATGTGAAAGTTCCAAAGCTGTGTTGTCCGTACTGACTTGCAGCTGCGCACGAGTCAAGTGCAATATTATCCCCTTTCCCATCCATTCACCAGACCAGCCACTGCCTGCTTGGCGCTGCCCCACCTGCCGGACCGGCATCGACCCTGCGGCAGCACTGCCGGGCGCGCAGCTGCCACTGGCAGCAGCAGGGCAGCACTTCTATAGCCTGCCTGCCAAGATGGCAGCGGCAGCGGCCAGCAATGCGTGCTCCAGAAATCGGAGCAGCCTGTGTGCTCTGGCAGCCGTTGAGCGCTTTGCTGCCGCTGCAGCACAGGCCCTGCATGGCGAAACGTTTCCTGCCTCTTGCAGTCCCAGTTTGCCACAGTGTGTTGCCTGGCGTGCTGCTGAAAGCGTGCTGCCAAAGCAAGCGGTTGTGGCAGTTGCAGCAGCAGCCGCGGCGCTGCGTCTGCAGCAGCTGCTGCACCCAGGCAGCACCCTGGCAGGAAGGGCAGGCAATGCAGCGCTTGCGGGCGCGCTTGCGCTGCTGGGCATGTTGCTCCTGGCAGCTTTTGTGCGCTTTGGCCTGCTCGGGCTCTGCCACCTGGCATCCATGCTCGAGGGCAACGGTAGCAGCGTGGCGCTGTGCGCTGCCAGTGGCGGCGCAGCCGCCGCAGCTCTCTATGCAACGGTATTTGGAGAGGTCTTTGGCATCTGCACGTTCACAGCTGTTGCGGCGATAGAGCTCGCGGAGCGGCGCAACCCAGGCGTGCCCTGGATTCTGCAGCTGCTGTGCCTTGGCAGGCGGGGCACCGCCCGCCTGCTGTTGCACCTGCTGGCGGCTTCTTTTGTGCTTGCGGCGGCTGTGCTGGCGGTGGGAGCAGCCATCACTGCTGGCAGCGTGGTGGGGGCCCGCTTGCTGCAGGGCAGCGCCCCCTGAGGTGGCACCGTAAGCCCTGTTTGCTGCCGAATATTTGTCTCCCCGCACCCCTGCTTCCTTCCTCCTGATGCTTCATCCTCACCTTAAAGAAACAAACGTCAAATTTGTCATGGGTGCAAATCCACAATCCTTGAGCCGTCCTTGCGAGTCTGAATTGAGAGCGGGGATGACCAGGGAGGGAACCGTTGTCCACAGCAGGCCCGCCACACCGACGTTGCCTCGTCCCTGCTGGCCTTGCTGCCTGCCTTCGAGGGCCGCCCTTGTCTGCGGCGCCCCTGCTGGCCTCTGCATGCGAGACCACACAAGCCAACAGCTCGGAGCACGCGGGCTAACCCATCCCGTTAGGATGCTACCAAGCTGCAGGGTGTGCAGCTGACTGCCACCTGGTCTGCCTGAGCGAACACAAGTCTTTGTCCCTTGCTGTGGATGATCTGCAGACTTCCAACTGACACAGCTGGCGGTGTCCACGGCAGGAAGGCGTGGAGGCTCCTGCAGGCAGCTGCCTGCAGCTCGCGCCCAGCGCGGCGGCAGCAGTATGTGTCGGATTCAAACGCTTTGTCTTCGCGCTCCACTCGAGTTTCTCAGATCAACTCGTGCAGCTGCACAGCTGCCACTCACACTGCCAAAGTTTCCTTAGGTTCCTTTTCCTCAGGTGACGGAGCTGGTCTGGGAACTGTGGCTTGGGATGGGAACTGTCAGCATTCTGTCAGACAGGCTGCGCAGGCAGCAGCAGCTACAGGAGCATGCTGGCGAGGCGCCCGACGGCAGCTGCCTGGCAGCGGAGGCGGAAGCGCCTGCTGCAGCAGAGACGAGGCTTGTTGCTTGCCGCGGCCGTGCCAGCCTCTGCTTGAGCAGGAAGCGTTCCACCGAGGCGTGCCCCTCACAGATGGATTTATGCCAAATCCATGCAGAGCGCCAGCACCGCCCCCGCCGGCAGCCATGGGCACCTGCTGCACCCGTTTGAAAGCTGTGGAGCCGCTTCCACAGCACGACACCCACCGGCTCCCCACCGTCCCTGTGGGCAGCGTCATCAGCAGCAGCTACCCCAGTGGAGCAGCATGGACAGCGGGGCCGCCACCCGTGGCTGGCTATCCGACGTCGCCAGGGGGGGCCTGGGGCCCTCCCCGCTATGGCTACCCGCCGCCAGCTCTGCTTGGGGATGCTGCATGCTTGCCTGCGCATTCACATGTTGGCACCAGTGCGACGACCAACATCCCAGCCCTCCACAGTTCACGGTTCCAGTTGGCAGCCTGCAGGTTGCGCCATGCTGCGCTGGAATATCTCCTTTTGCTCAACAGTCCGCCCTTCTACCATCTTGTGCCATCTGATGCCGCCTCCTTCAACACTCCTGCAGGCGCCTACTACCAGCCAGGGCCAGCGCCGTATGGCTCGCGCTACCGGCCGGGCATGGGCCCCGGTGGCGCCGCTTCGCTGGGCGCTGGCGCTGGCCTGCAAGGCGGCGTGGTGCTGGCTGATGCTATGACCCCCGATGTGGTGCAGCAGACCACAATCTACGATGGCCGCGCCGGCGGCGGAGGGGATTGGGCCGGTGGCGGCGGCGATCTCAACTCTTTCAATGATTTTGGTGGCGGCGACTTTGGTGGCTGCTTTTGACCAACCACTTCAACCCTGGTATTGTAATCGGTAATTGATTAGACTTGATCCAGGGTATGGCTTTTGTGCAACCCGGGTCCTGCAACAGGGGTCCAGGTCAGGGCTTTCCTACCTTTCGCACTTGCGCCCTGCCAGCTCAGCGGCAGGGCTGTTGCAGGGTGACAGAAAGCTCTCTGGTACCGCTGTTATGCTTGTCGGGTTCTGTGCATCGTAGTGGGAGCAGCGCCAGGGTGGCTAGCGTCTCTTGCAGCCCTAGAAACATGGAGCTGCTCTCGCTGGGTTTGAACGGCAGGCTTTCAGGCGTTTCCAACAGGTGTTTGCGATCGAGGCGAGTATGCGAGCAATGAAAGCGGCGCATGCAAGCACGCAGACCTCCGGCACTAAACAATCCTGGTTTTCACATCCTTACTGCAGCCTCGCTTTCCAGCCAGCGCGCCTGGCGCCTCGACCGCAGCAGCGATCAATATCGCGGCAGGCGTGCAGCGCAGTTCTCGGAGGCTCAAGCCTTGCGGCCCTCCTGCCGGGCGGGGCTCGGGTGGGCGGTGCCGCCGGGGGCGCTTCCCTGGCGCAGCGACTGCCCGCCTGCCTGCTGGGCGTGACAGCCCTGGCCTTGGTCCAGCCGGCCGCATTCAGCTGGTTCCATCCTGCGGTCAACGGCCAGCATGCGCTGACGTGCGTGATGCTGGCCACAGGGCTCACGCTCACGCTCGAGGTGGGTGCTGCCTGAGGGTGTTCCATGCCGGCGTGTGTGCAAGCCTGCTTTGCGCGGCTCGCTTGGCGCTGTGCCAAGCACAGCAGTGCCCAAGCTGGTGCAGGCATAGATTCCAGGGCTCATCGTAAACGCACCCTGCCTGCCGCTAATACCCTGCTGTTCAGTTCAGCAGGCTGCCTGTTCTCTTGGCACCCTGCTGTTCTTTGCTGCCGCCGCTGTTGCAGCCGTGCTCGCTCACGAGGACCCGTTCTCCCCCTCTCCCCGCAGGATGTCAAGCGCGTGCTGCGCTCCCCAGGCTGTGTGCTGGATGGCCTGGCCCTGCAGTATGCTGTGCTGCCCTCGCTGGCGCTCCTGCTGGTGCAGCTGCTGGGCCTGCCACCAGAGTATGCGGTTGGTGAGTGCCGCTGCGCAAGGGCGGGCCGGCTGCTGGCCTGGCCAATACATGCGACGGTGCGTTGCATGCATCTCCGCCTGCAGGCCGACCCCTCCCCTGCTGCCCCCCCCTGCAGGCCTGCTGCTGGTCAGCTGCTGCCCCGGCGGCAGCGCGTCTGCAGTGGTCGGCCACCTTGCGAGGGCGGATGTGCCGCTGAACGTTGTGATGACAGCAGGTGAGCAGCGGTAGCATTGACAACAGTCGACCGCCGAGAACACAACCTATCAGTCCGGCACTGGTGGGTTGTTGCACAACAGAGCTCCAGACAGTGCGCACCCAATTGAACCCCTTGCGCTGCCGACCTGGCCATCCCGTGCGCTGCCACGCCATGCCGCATGCAGCTGGCGCTGCGGCAGCGTCCCTGGCCACGCCGCTGCTGTCAAGCCTGCTGCTGGGCGTGAGCATCCCAGTGAACGGCCCAGCGCTGGTGCTGTCCACGCTGCAGGTTGGTTGGCCGGGACGCAGCGATCCGTTGAGGGGCGGCATGCGTGCCTCTGCAGCGCTGCAGCTGCCGGCTGTGAGCTTTCAGTTCGTATATGCCAATTCGGGCGCGTGCGCACATGGATCTCTGCCATGCAGGTCGTGCTGCTGCCGCTGCTGGCGGGGGTTGCCATCAGGGAGGTGTTCCCTGCTGCCGTCGCCCCGCTGCGCCCGCTGTGCACGCTCGCCGGCGCCGCGCTGCTCGCGGCCTCGCTTGGAAGCTACGTCGCACATGCCAGCGCGTTTGTTGCGGCCACGGGGGCGGCAGCTGTGGCGCACGCTGCGTGGCCGCGCCTGCTGGCGGCGGTGACGGCACTGCACGCAGGTGCGCCGTACCGGGCTCTGCCAGTGCGTTCTGCACCCCGTCACCAGCTGCTGCGTGCCTTGTTGCCATTCGCATTGCACAACCAAGCGTTCTTGTGTCCCTGCCCTGCTTTCTGCCTCTGCAGCTGGCTTTGCGCTTGGGTACGCCCTCCCGCGGGCCATGGGGCTTCCCGAGGCAGCTGCCCGCTCGCATGCAGTCCAGACCTGCCAGCGCAACTCGGCGCTGGCCTCGCAGCTCGCCTTTGCAAGCTTCCCGGCGCACCCGCTGGCAGCCGTACCCTGCGTGGTCTCCGCCTGCGTGCACACAGCGCTGGGTGGCCTGGCGGCAGCGTACTGGGCAGAGCGCGCGGCTGACGAGGCGCCCGGCAGCAGCAGCAGCAGCAGCAGCGACGGAGGAAGCAGCGGCGAGGGCGGCGGCGGCGCGTACCCTGCAGGCATGCTGTCCTCGCTGCTGCTGTCCTCCTCGACAGAGGCGGGAGAAGCAGCCAGGGCTGCGGCGGAGCAAGCCCGCTCCGCGGTGAGCAGCCTGCAGGCGTTCCTGCAGTCCTCTGCCGCAGCCATTGTGGAGCGGTTGCAACAGCAGACAGCGACGCAGGCACAGCTGCTGCGGGAGCAAGGGCTGGACCTGCAGGCAGCGTCTGTAGAGCCGGCGACACAGGCAGCGCGGCAGCAGCAGGAGCAGGCGCCGCTGCTGGGGAGGCGGCCGCCCAACCCCCACGCAATGAATGTGGTGTTGGTGGGGGCCGAATGCGCACCCTGGTCCAAGACAGGTGGGTCGTCCAGCTCTTCTTCTTGTCGTTGCTCGTTGCTGATTTCACGCTTTCATCTGAAGCTTTGTACAGAAGGCTGCTGCATGTCGCGCTCGCAGCTTCCCCCCTGCTCATTGGCCAGCCTTGCTGCAACGTGCGCCTGCACCCGCTGACTGCACGAAGCCGCCTGCCGTGCGCACCCCCTCCGCAGGCGGGTTGGGGGACGTCATGCAGGCGCTGCCAAAGGCGCTGGCGGCGCGAGGGCACCGAGTGATGGTGGTCGCACCACGGTACAAGGACTACAAGGCAAGCACCTCTGCCCTGACCTCTTTGATGCACATTCTTGTCTGACAGCCAGGGCGGCCAATGTTCGCAACAAGGCAAAACACGGACGGTGCAGGGAAGGTCTTGTCACGCTGCTGGTGTAGCCCCTAGGGAGCGGCTCAATCACGCGCCTGCGCTGCTGCTTCGCTTCCGCTGCTGCGCCACTAGGATCAGGCCTTGCAGCACGGATGTGGGTTTGCAACGAAGTCCACGGCCCTGATCTTATTTTCCTCTGCAGGATGTCAGGAACTCGGGGCTGAAGCTCCAGCTGCGCGTGTTCAACGAGCTGCAAGAGGTGGGCGGCTTCTGCACCCGCAGCCCGATTCATTCAAGCCTGCCGCAGGCAGGAGGCGCACATGCCCCACCTGCCTACCTGCGTGCAGGGTCACCCCAAGCCATCTGGCCCTGGGGGTGCATGCCTGCACAGATTCAAGCCCGGGCCCCCTTTCCCTGCGGCTGGATGGACCTGCCCTGATCTAAACCCCCAGACTCCCTCCCTCCGGCAGGTCACGTTCTACACTCTGGAGCGCGATGGAGTGGACTTTGTGTTTGTTGACCACCCCTCATACCAGCAGTGGGCGGGTGGGCCTCAGCTGGCGCTGCAGCCCTTGATGTATGCCACGTCGAAGCAGCGGTTCCACAATGGAGCGGCGCTGTGCTCCCCTGCCTGCAAATCGCCCTGGAGCAGCGTGGCTGGCACCGCTTCGAGCTTGATGCTGCCTGCATTGCCCCAGCCCTAGGCCTGCCTCCACCAGCCAAAGTCCAACTCTGGGCGCGCCCTTCCTCCCTGCTTCCCTGCCGTTGATGCGCGCCTGCAGATGAGATCTACGGCGGCAGCCGGCATGAGGTGCTGTTCCGTTGCGCCCTGCTCACAAAGGCGGCGCTGGAGGCGCCCTGCGTGGTGCCCTGCGGCGGCGGGGAGCCGTACGGTGAGCGCGGCAGCGAGGGCCCAGCCACGCGCTGCAGGCAGACAGGCACGTGCATTTGCTGCCTGTGGGCAGAGCCTGCGCACCACAGCAAGCCGCCAAAGCAACAGCCGCTTGCATCCGCCCCCCCCCCCCCCCTACCCCCACCAACCAACCACCGCCCACCACCCTCACCCCACCCACCATATACACCCCCCAACCCCAACCCCTGCAGGCGAGTCCAACCTTGTGTTCATCGCCAACGACTGGCACACCGCGCTGCTGCCAGTGTACCTGCAGGTCGGTGCCGGGGTACTGCTTGGATGCTGCAGGCTGGGGCCGGTGTACTGCGGGCGGTGCCGGTGTACCAGCAGGTCGGTCAGTGGGCATGAAGGCGCACGCCATGGCACGCCGCATGTGATGCTGTCCACCCGCCTGCTCGAAGCGTCGCCACATTAACGTGATGTAGCCGTCAGCCCAGGGTGCCTGCCGTGTCTGCACTCTCCGGGGCTGCTGCCCTGTGCTGCTGTCGCCCTTTGCCCTTGCGGCCCTGGTATCCCACGATGCTGCACAACGATGCCTGCCCACCTTCCCCACAGGCGCACTACCGCGACTGGGGGCGCATGCAGTTTGCCCGATCCGTGCTGGTCCTGCACAACATGGTGAGCCGCCGCCGGCGCTGGGGGCCTCAACCCCCGGGCTCTGCCCTTACGGCACAGCTCCAGCCGCTCCTGCGTGCGGTCTGCTTCAAAAGCCAAGCCGGCAAAGTGTTGATTGCCGTGCCTCTGGCGCTCAAGCCCCCCTGCAGGCCCACCAGGGGAGGGGGCCGGTGGATGACCTGGAGCTGCTAGAGGTGCCCGAGGAGTATGCGCCCCTGTTCTGGTGCGGGGGAATTGGTTTTCATGCAAGACTTTGTTTTAGATGAAGATTTGTTTAGTTTAAACAAGAGTGATGATTACAAAAACATCTGGGCCGGGACCACGCACAGGCCTCGACTGCGCATCCCTCTGCATGCGTGCATGCAGTGCCTGTGCCGAGCGCTGCTCTTCTGAGCCAGGCCAGTGAGCTTGCGCTCAGGCCGGGCCGGCAGGGCCGGCATCAGCGGCAGGAGCCCGCATGCGGTTGCGCAAGGGCGACGCGGCCTGGGCGACAGCAACGCCCCCGGCGTGCCGCTGTTTCTGTGCGCACAACCCCGCGCTGCGGTGTCCCGGCCTGCAGGAACAAGGACGAGCGGCAGCAGCAGCACATGAACGTGATGAAGGCGGGCGCCATCACCAGCCACCGCATCGTGGCTGTGTCCAACAAGTGGGCCTGGAGGGGGGGCAGGCGGGCAAGCAGGGCAGACGGGTCGGCAGGGCAGAGCCAGCTTCCATGCTTGTGCGGCTTCTGATATGCCCCGGCGGCGCCCTCTCCTGCTCTGCCGCCTGGGCTCGCAGGTATGCAGAGGAGTGCCAGACCCCGCTTGGGGGTTGGGGGCTGGATGCCGTGCTGCGCAGCCAGGCATGGAAGCTGCGAGGTGAGCTCCCGCTGCTGCTTAGGCCTGGCTCATGCTGATTCGCCTTTTGGGCAGCAGCTCTTGTTCGTGTGGCAAACGCTGCACATCATGTCGGGCCCGCCCATGGCTGGCCCCTAAGCTCTTCTTATGTCATGTTGTACGTATGCGCACAGCGTGCATGGCGGGCATCTTCTGTGGTCGCCCCACCCCTGCAGGCGTGGTCAACGGCATTGACTGCGCCGAGTGGAGCCCGGAGACAGATGCTTTCCTGAAGGGCGATGGGTACGCCAACTACAGCATGCAGGTGGGCCCCTGCCCATGGCTGGTGCGCGCTGGCTGGCACACGCACCAGTCTGTGCCTCACATGGTGTGCGCCTGCTGGCAGGGGCACATGCTGCCAACTGTGCATGCAGGTGCAGCTGCAGTTGTAGGCCTGGCTTTGCTCTGGCTTTGCGCAGCCACCGTGGCATTTTAAGGTATGCCCCACTTACGGGCATGCAAGGGCTGTCTGGTGGAAGGGTCCAACAGGCGACGAGCGCTGCGTGCGCCCAATCCCGCTGCGCTGCGCAGACGCTGAAGCAGGGCAAGGCGCGCTGCAAGGCGGCGCTGCAGAGGGTGAGGCCGCGTGCGCATGCTGGTGCACCCGCACATTGCCTGTCACTCTGCATGCATGTGCAGTGCTGGGCGCTGCTGAAAGCATGGGGCTGCACCTTCCCACCCCTAACCCTGCTCGCCGCCTGTCCCTGCTAGTCCTTGCGCTCGTCTGCAAGGTGCCAGGACTCCCAGCAACATAATGCTCCTGCCCTGAGCTCTACCTTCCTGCTGTCTCTGACGCTGTGCTCACTGTCTCCCTGTGCTCACCGCCGCAGGAGCTGGGCCTGCCGGTGGACCCCAAGGCCCCGCTGCTGGGCTTCATCGGCCGGCTGGACTTCCAGAAGGGGGTGGACCTGATTGCCGACAACTACGAGTGGCTCATGGAGGTGCGGGGAGGGGGCCAAGGGGGCAGGGGGCTGCCCCTACAGGTTGTGGCTAGGTGCGCGGGTATGGGGGGCAGAGTACCAGAGAAATGGCTGCTCACAGAGTGATATCAATAGCTCTGCGCCAGCAGCTCGCAGCGCCGACTGCCTTTGCTCTGGGCTGGCCGTCGCTGCAGGAGAGGGCGCAGCTTGTGCTGCTGGGCAGCGGCCGGGAAGACCTGGAGGCAGCCCTCAGGTGATAGATTGAGGGCTGTCTGGCGGGGAACAGCTCACGCCTGGTTGGCCAATGCTGCGCCTTGGGGGTGTGGCGTGCCAGGCAGTGCTGGGGCCCATGCCTGCTCGGCCAGTTATCGCTGGCCACGCTGCCTGCGCGGGCGCTCTTGTGCAGGGAGATGGAGGCCCGCAACCCGCGGCAGTGCAAGGCGTGGGTGGGCTTCAGCGTCAAGATGGCGCACCGCATCACCGCCGGTGGGGCCGTCCGCCAGCAGGCAGCACTGCGCATGTGGTGGGATGCAAGCATGGTGCCGCGTCGGCTGCCAGGGCTGGGCGCTGCTCGCCCTTGCTGGCGTGCTTCCAACACACTGCCCGCCTCCTCGCCCCCCCCCCAACCCCCCAACCCCCCCAACCCCCCCAACCTCCACCCCAGGCGCGGACCTGCTGCTCATGCCGTCGCGCTTTGAGCCCTGCGGGCTCAACCAGCTATATGCGATGGCCTACGGCACGCCCCCCGTCGTGCACGCTGTGGGCGGCCTGCACGACACGGTGGAGCCGTTCGACCCCTTCCAGGGCACCGGCCGGGGTGAGCCCTACCTGCCCGACCCGACCCTGAACCCTCATCCCTCCTTCGTGGCGACGCCAGCCGCTGTGCATACAGCCGCCGCTGCAGCAGCCCGCGGCTCAAGCACGCCTTTTTGATACAACCCCAAGTCCTCCACCCCGCCGCGGCGTGCCGGGCGGCCTTGGACCTCCACAACCCGCTGCTGCTGGCCTCTTGCTGCACCGCAGGCTGGGCATTCTATGACGCAGACCCAGCAGGCTTCCGGCGGGCCATGGGCGACGCCATGTACACCTGGCGCGAGCACCCCGACTCCTTCAGGCGAGAGAGAAAGGGTCGGTCGAAGCGCATGCCGTGGGGCAGGGGTCATGCGCCGCTGGGGATGCCGCATGCTGCGTGCTGCCGCAGATCGGGAGCTGCCCAGCTGTGCGGCTGGTCAAGATGGGAGGCCCTGCGCTCATACACGCCATCAGGCTCGGCGCCGTCAGGGTGTGGCAAAAGGCTCAGCATTGCCCCCCCACCCCCGCACGCCCTGCCATTGTTACTGCCGCAGGGGCGTGCAGCTGCGCGGCATGGAGCAGGACCTTTCCTGGGACAATGCCGCGGCGCAGTACGAAGCGGTGCTGCTGGGTGCAAAGTACCAGTGGTGACGTGGCGCCCACCTGGCAATGCCCACCTGCGCAATGACATCTGCTCTGACCAGCCCAAGCCATGGGCCTCGGCTCTAGCCTGGTTAAATCCAGCGCTGCAGTGGCCACTCGGCCGACCCGGCATGAGCAGCCGCACACTCTCAACAAACTTTTTTGCCAGCCTTTTTCCCCGCTGGGCTTTCCCGTTTCTTCCCCTGCCCCAGCGACACAGACGTCGCCTCGTCCTTGAGCTTATGAGCCCCAGGAGTATCCCACCTCGAGTATTAGAGACCACTGCTGACGACTGACTCACGCTCGTTTTAGTGCTTCCTCGTGACGTTATGCCGGCCAAAACTGTCTTCTTAACCCCCCCCCCTTGTCGCCTTCTGCTCCCCCTGCCGAGCACACGCAATGAACCACCTGCGCCGCACCCACAACTGGGCGAGCCCTGCAATCTGATGATGACCGTAGTGAGCACCCCCCCGTTGGACGCCATACACACATGCCTCCCCCAACCCGTTGATACCGCCTGCTGGTTGTCCTGTCACATTGATAGCGCCCATGCAAGCAGCGGACACAAGAGTGCAAAGGGCAGCGCAGGAGGGTGCATGAGCTCGAGAGCGCAGAGGAACAGTCAAGATGGTGCAGGGGAGGTAGCAAAGGGGAAAACTGGAAGGGGTACTGGGTGAGGAGGTCAGTTGATAGGTGCGCATGCAGCCGCGGCAAGGGAGGTCAGTTGATGGGCGGTCCTGCGGCCACTTTGAGCCAGCCTGCCGCCAGGCTCACGACTTGGCAGCCTTGGCCTTGCGCGCAAACGGGTTGCCGCTGGCGGGCGCCTTGCGCTTGGCCGCGGCCGCCGCGGCCGCCACCGACGCTGCGTTGCCCGGCGAGTTCTCCGGCTGCTCCCCTGCAGGCTTCCGGGCAAAGGGGTTGCCCCCGGCGCCGCCTGCTGCGGCGCCTGGCCGGGCCAGAGGGGAGGGCGCCCGGCTCGCGTTGCCGGCTGTTGCAGCCGCGGGG
This sequence comes from Auxenochlorella pyrenoidosa, assembly GCA_001430745.1. NCBI lineage: Eukaryota > Viridiplantae > Chlorophyta > Trebouxiophyceae > Chlorellales > Chlorellaceae > Auxenochlorella > Auxenochlorella pyrenoidosa. The sequence continues at coordinate 596,775 of KQ482053.1, read as the reverse complement.
CTGGGCTGGTGGGCGTCGGTGAAGGTTGGGCCCGGGACCGGGGTGATGGCGCCATGCTGCAGGCAAGCCGTGGTGCATGGCACCGGGCAGGCAGCTAGTCGATGAGAGCAGGACGCCCGTGGCGGCGCGGCAGCGGGGCCAGGCGCGCGACCATGTGGCTGACACATCTGCCGCACAGGTCGCTACACGTTGCCCTCCCAGCGTGGATCATCAACCATAAATAATCACACAAAAGCCCTGCCCTGCCTACCTGCCGCTGCCCGCCCAGCATCTCTTCCTCGTACTCCTCCTCAGCAGCTGCCGCCTCGGCTGCAACCCGCTCCATCTCCTGGCGCTGCTCAATGAAGGCAGCAATGCGCTCCGCCAGGGCGGTGGCCCTGCACGCACAGCCCAGGTGTCGTAAAATGGTGTTGGGTTTGTAGAGTGGGGCATTCCCCAGGCGCAGAACTTGCTGTTGCTGTCAGGGTGCATTCGGGTAGAAAAGGCCGGTGGCTCGTAGTTCAGCCAAAAGACAGCAGGGGTTGCTACCGCTACTGCCAGCCAGCCGGCCTGGCCCAAACGAACCGTCTGGCTGCCCCTGGCAGCAATGCGGCTGGGGGCCAGGTGATCGGCACAGGGGGCCCCAGGTGATCACCACAGAGGAGGCAGGTCAGACCTGTGGTGGTTGGCCAGCTTGAGCGCCCCCTGCAGCGCCGGCATGTTGTGCAGGGTGGACGCGACCTCGAGCACGCGCGCGTGCCGCTCCGCCGCCAGCAGCTTCTGCACCAGCCGCAGGCTGATGCGGTCCGCCTCCAGCTGCGCACGGGGGATAAAGCAGGGCGGGCGTCGGCCTAACGATGGCTTGCAGGCTGTGCCGTGGATGAGGGGCAACGCCCACACCTGCAGGCCCGCGCCCCGAGTGTCGCACGATACGCAACACAACTCTCCAGCTGGGCCACTTGATGGTGCAGTCAGGCCAGGGGCACCCACTGTGCGCCGCATAAACAAAGGCAGGCAGGCAGGCAGGGGTGCCAATAGTGGAGCGCACCTGTGCCGAGTGTAGCGCTGCCTCCAGCTCTGCCGCCTCGTCGCCGTCCTTGGCGTCGGCGGCCCAGGCACCCAGGTGGCTCAGCAGCGCGCCGTGCCTGCGGGGGGGGGGGGGGGGGGTGGCAAGGTGAGGCAGACAAGAATCGCAATGATCAAGGTGAGGCAGTCGCTGCAGGGGAGGGCTGCTGCCTAGGGCAGCCTGGTCGCTGCAGAGCGCCGATGCGATGCACGGGGCCACAAACAGGTGCGCAGGAGGGGGGCACCTCGAGGTGCGCGCAGGCAAGAGGCGCGGCGCAGCCCCTCTCCGCCAGGAGTGGCTGCCAGGGGGAGGGCAAGATCTCACCTGATCAGGTCGGCCTCAAAAGGCGCAGTCGCAGCGTCCTGCGCCACCACCGGCGCCTTTAGCGCCACGACCGTCACCACCGGCCGGGCAGAGCCTGCAACGTGGTGGGCCCAGAGCAAAATCCACGAGTGACAACACCAGGCAGCTCTACCCCTGTCAGTGGCGCTGCCTTGGCCGGAACTGAGGGCTTTCAGGCGCGCTGGCTGCGGGTGGGTGGCGCAAGCGAATGGCTTCCGCCAGCCCTGCTGCGGCAACCGCACAGGCATCGGTCCTGCTGCAGCAGCTGTGCAGGCACAGCGGTCCAGTTGGCAGGCTGCGCTCACCCGAGGGCACCGCCGGCTCCGGGCTGTTGGCACACACGATGCACTGCATCTCCTTTGCGCCCAGCCCCACAACCCAGTACTGCTCCGTGCTCTTCCGCTCTGCACGTGATTGAGTGAGACGGCAGGGGAGGGCGGAGGCTTAAGGACAGACCAACACCTGACCTTACGAGGCTGCCCACCTCAGTAACTTGCGACCGTCGTGACCACCCAAACAACGCGGTCACCCGGGCAGCATCATGCCAATGCGGCGAGCAGCCAGAGCAGGGGCCCCAGGCAGGCCCAAACCACTGCGTCACATGCAGGTCCAGACCCCTGCGCACCTGCTGCTGCGCTGAAGGCAGTCACCCAGGCACCGCCAAAGTCGGCAGACCTCAGCCGCAGCTCCCCCTCAGAGTCGTACGCAGCCAGCAGCCCCTCCTCGCTGAAGCCCAGCCAGGCCAGGGTGGCGCTGGGGGACAGCGGCAGCGGGCCGCCGTGCAGCTGGCGCTGCTCTGCAGCCAGGCGGGGGGGGGGGGGGGGGGGGCGAGTGTTGCACATTGTTTGCAGAGAGGTTTACATGCAGTCACCTTTGCAGCCCAGCGGTGCAAACAGGCGGGCAGGATGCCGGCTGGGCAGCAGGAACAAGGTTCACAGCGACCAGTGCGTACCGGCCGCATCCCCACCCACCTGCCACGTCATACAGGGCATAGTAGAGGCATTGGTCGCCGCCGGCGGTGGGCGCGGCGGCGTGCCACACCGCCGCCAGGTGGTGGCCTCTCGCGGCTAGGGCCACCGGGGCGCCCGCTAGGCTCAGCAGATGGGTCTGCACCATGGGTGTGTATGTATGTGTGTGGGGTGGGGGGCAAGGGGCAGTGGGGCAGGCACGTCGAGGACAAGACAAATGACACGGCAGAACGTCTGGCCGAAGAAATCACTTGACTCGGCACAGGCAGAAGGGTTTGGCAGGCCAAAGTCTTGGATAGGAAGGCCGCCACGCCATTGCCCAGGTGCAGCAGGCAGGGCACGCACCTGCGTCCCCGCCTGGCTGAGCAGCCGCAGCTGGCGGCGGCTGGTGGCCACCGCACAGAAGGACCCGCCGGCAGCACAGCACTCGGCCTCCTCACCCTCTGCATACACGGCGGGCGGCGCGTGGGTCAGGAGCATACTATATTTGGTCGTTGATGTGATGGCAGACTGGCATGGCGCGTGCACGCTGCGTCACCGCCTTGCACCTCACGCTCGCGGCTGCAGCCTGGACTTTCGCAGACTCCCAGCAGACCCCCAGCCCCCTGCTCCGGGTTCCCTCCTCTCTACCCCCGGCCAGGCCGCTCACTGGGCAGCGTGAGCGTCCAGTCGCTATTGGGCGCCCACGACTCGTATGGGCGGTACACGACCGTGCTGGCAGAGTCGCGGTTGGACCGGCTGGCATACAGCGCACCCTGCAGGGAAGCCAGGAGGGGCACACCGGTTCGCCTGGGACGCCGCTTCGTGCGCGCCCTTGCTGCGGCGAGCGGCACCTCAATGCCCCCGCCGAGGCCGGCATGCAGGTGTGCAGCAAAGTTGCACCACAATCAAGGCCGGCATGCAGGTGTTCAGCAAGGGGAGTGTGGCGGCAGCCCCGCGGGGCAGCCGGCCGGCCTTGCCTTCTCGCCCAGCGACCCCAGCGTGAAGCCAAAAAAGTCGTTGAGCAGGGGTATGCGCTTGCGCATGCGGGAGGTGTCGTGAAAGGTGACCTGCCGAGGGAGCGAAGGGGAGGGCCGGGGTTAGGGGGGTTGGGAGGGGCATGAGCTGGGCAGCTGGGCGTGCCCCCTGCTTCAGCGCCCTGGCCGGGCATCGGCACCCGCCCGGAAAGGCCTCACCTCCACCACGTTGTGGTCCTCCTCCTGCTTCAGCACGATGCAGCCCAGGGTGCTGTACGCGAGGTACCGCCGCCCGGTGTCGCCTGCAAAAGCGCGGCAGGCAGAGAGGCCTGGCCCTCGCACACGCTCGGCCGGGTGCCGCCGCAGCGTCGCCACGGGCCGCACGGCACTGCCCACGATCCATTGTCGAGCCTCAAGTGCAGGCGCACGCTGTCGACAAACGGCACAGCGTCATGCAGGAGCCAGCTGGCAGCCCACCCATCTCTGTTGCCCCCGGCTGGATGGGCTCCTGCGGCTGGGGCAGCTCCAGGCCATAGCCGCCGTAGCCGCCGCCGAGCCGGCCGCGCCGGCCGCCGCGGCGCTTCAGGCCTGCATGACAAGCAGGCCGCTGGCTTCACTCCTCACCGCCATTGGTGCGCGCCCTGGCATTTGGCGTCGAATGGCTGCAGGCGACAGCTCCCCATCGTCCTGTCGTTAATCAGGGGTTCTGGTCCCGCCCTGCGGGGCCGCCTTCCCACCCCTGCGCCATTTTCCCCCCTCACCTGAGTCTGCCAGGAAGCTGTCTTCCCGGTCGTACTCGTCGCTGGCCCCAGCTGTGGCGCCTCCGCCAGCGCCCTCCAGCACCGACACGCCGTCGGCCATGGCGGCGCCGCCCACCGCGCCCTCGCCGGCCCCCCGGTGCCTCACGCCGTTGAGAGCGTCCAGGTCGGCGGTGGGGCCGGGCAGCGAGGAGGGCACCACGCCCTCCCACACCGCCAGCTGGCCTGCAGGTGGGGGGCCCAAAAATGCGGGTGTAAGGGGCGAGGAGGGCTGGGCCAGGCACACCGGCCGTCTCGTGGCGATTAGGGTGAAGGGGTGGAGTGCGCTCACAGCAGGACCTCCGACAAGCTGGGCTGTCGGGCCGGGTGGGAGGGTGGCATGGCGCAGGCAGCGGGCGGCCCAAGTTCAAACAAGCAAGCAAGCAGCAGCCTTCCCGGCGTCCGCACCGTCCTCTGTGATGACGGCCAGGGCGTTGCTGGAGGGGTGCCAGGCCAGGCCGGTGGCGCTGCCGGGCAGCAGCCGCTTCTCCAGGCACTTGCGCTCGTTCACGTCCCAGATTACGACAGCCTGGTCGCTGGCGCCAGCCGTCGCTAGGTACAGGCCTGCAGGGAGGGGTTATCAGTGCGTGTGTGTTGGGTTGGGTGGTGGGGTTGGGGGCAGGGGGGGGGGGCAGGGGGGCAGGGGGGGGGCAGGGGGGCAGGGGGGCGGCAGAAGTTAGGAAGGGTCTGCTGCTGAGGGCCAGTGTTTGGAGAAGGTAGCCGCTCTGCCGCCCGCCACAGCCTGTGGGAGCGCTTGCCGCCACCACAGCAACCTGCAACAGCTCCCACAAACCAGCGCCATCCGTCCTCCGAAGGCGGCGCGCCCAAATCGGGGAGCAGCATGAAAGGGCAGGAAGACAGCGGGCTGCACAATGGCAACAGCAGCAGGGCATGCAGCTGGGCGTGCACGCACGCGGGGCAAGCCGTGCGGCACCCACCGTTCTTGCTGAAGGCCACCAGGCTTACGGCGCCGGTGTGCTGCCCCCCCAGCGAGAAGGCAACCTCCCAGCTCATGCGCTCGTACAGCAGAATATCGCCCTCGGTGCCCGGGGCGGCCAGCAGGGCACCGCCATCGGGGTGCCAGGCCGCCTGGTTGCGGGCGGTGGAGCTCAGGTCGACCTGACAAGGGGCGAGAAGGCAGGGCAGCAAGGGAGGTGTTTGTGGAAGGCATCAAAGGCAGGCCAGGAGGCAGGGGCAGCAGGTGTTGAAATGAGGCGCAGAAGATGTGGCTAGAACGGCAGGTGCCAGCGCCGACAAAAAGCGCATCTGACGACGGGCTGGAGCATGCCGCATGGGAGGTGCAGCAGTACGGCCAGCCCAGCAACATGCGCAGAGGGCCCTGGGCACGAGTGTTGTTCCATTGCAGAGAGCGGCCGGCGCTGAGCATTCACGCGCCACACAAGGAGGCAGGCGCAAGGTGCGCGCAGGGCAAGCGGCGGGCCGCTTGGCGCTGCGCATTAAGTGCCTGCAGGCAAAGTGATCAGCAGGCGGGGCGCGGTGTCCGTCACCTTGGGGCAGGCCTTCTTGCGGAGCAGCTGGCGCTTGCTGTCGATCTCCCACACGTTGAGGGTGCCGTCAGCGTTGACAGAGGCTAGGTAGGTGCCTTCTGGGTCGTATGCCAGGCACCGAGTGTAGGCCTGCAGGGCGTGGAGGGATGGCGGCGGGGCGTTGTAACAGGAGGCGCTGGCAGCGGGTGCAGGCCTGTGGGGCAGGGCTGACCCTGGCGGCAGGGGTCTGAGACGCAAAGCAGGCTGGCAGAGGAAGCACACTCGCCCTTCTCCACAGCGCATGTCTGCAAGGCCGGGCAGCACACTGCCAACGGGCACGGGCCGTGCCTAAGCGCCGCGCTGGCACACAATGCCACTACCAGCCCTGCACCGAATACACAACTCCAAGCCCCCCGAGCAGCTCTCAAGCCGGCACCGAGGGACAGGGGAGCAGGGCGGGCCCCTTGCCTGCGCGGGGAGCTGGCGGAAGACGCGGCACTCCCCCTGCTCGGCGTCGCTCATGTCCACGAGCTTGACCCCCTCGTCGTCGCCCGCCACCGCCAGATTGAGCCCGCTGGGCGAGTAGGCCAGCGCGCGCACGGGCAGCGTGAAGCGGGTGGCCAGGCCGATGTGGTCGCCCTTGGGGTGCGAGTAGACCTGGAGTGGGGTGAGGGGAGGGGAGGGGCGTGGGTGAGGGAGGGGAAGGGGGCAAAAGGAGGGAGAGAGCATCAGCGCAGGCCGACATGCACGCATGCAGGCAGGCAGGCTTCACGGGCTGGTGTGCTCTGCCTCGGGGTGGGACGGGCCTTGCCGGGCAGGCGAGGTGGGCAGACCCGGGTGGGGAAGGCCAGCGGCGTGGATGGTTGTGTCCCATTGCACAGCCGCCGGCTGCCACAGCGCCTGGCGCCAGCCAGTGCATGTGTCGACAGCTTGTACTGCCTGCCCTCAATCATGCCATGCCAGGCCCCGTGCCTCGCCGCCCCGAGAAGTCCCTGGCACCCTGCCTTGCTCGCCTTGGCAAAGTTTTGGTCATCGCCTGTGACCACCGGCCGGCCCTCTGCTGCCGCCAGCACGTGCACAGGTCCAACCGTGCCCTGGCAGGAGTTGGTGATGTCCTTGACCACCTCGGCAGGCGCTTCAGGGTTGCGATAGCACAGGCGGCCGTCGGGCCCGGCGGTGAGCAGCGCGGCGGCGGCGCGCCCGCCTGCGGCAGGCAGCCAGGCCACGCTGCACGGCCCCGCCTTGTGCGCATCGCAGAAGGCCAGGGGCTTGCCGCCCGCCATCGTGCCGCTGGGCAGCGTGGGGCCTGCCTGCGAGTTGAAAACCTGCTGCTGGCTGCCGCTGGCTGTTTGATTGCAGGTTTGATTGTCCGGACAGCAGATCAGCGCCTACTGGAACAGTGCCGAGTCGGCGAACTGATTGGGGAGCACTGCTTTTGGTTCAAGCAGTGGCCTCAAAGCAGGCGCAGCAGGAGTGGACTGCGAGCAAAGTTCGGCTTGTCAGGGACCACAACGCATAAAGCAGGATCTGCGTATTCATCAGCAGCGGACGGCAGGCCTCCAGGGCGCCATGGCGGAGCCCAGCGGCAGCGAGGGCGCCTCGCTGCAGCTGGAGGGCCAGAGCGCCGTGGACAGCGCCTGGTGAGTCTAAGGCAGCCCACAAGGAAGTACCGCCTCCCTGGCCGGTCTTCACTTTAGAGCAGCATGTCCCGCTGCCGCCAGCCGCCGCCCGCTGCACCCTGTCCTCAACCCCTGCTCCCCCGTTGCTGAACCCCTGCCGCCAGGTACGACTGCGAGGTGCGGCAGCGCGGATCCACCCTCTTCCTGCGCTTTGACGGCTACGGCAGCGAGGACGAAGAGCCGCTGCGGTCGCTTGAAGCGCTGCGCTTCTCCTCGCTTGCTGCCGATCCTCGCGACTGCCCCGGCATTGTGCCCGGCACCCGCGTGACCGGCTTCAAACGCTCGCCGGCGGCAGACCTGTGGGTCGATGCTGAGGTGGTGGGCAAGAGAGCGGGGCGCCATGAGGGCGGCAAGTGCTCCTGCAGGTGCGCGGTAGGGCATGTCAGGTGCCGGGCTGTTGCATTCAACATTCGAGCCTCCTTGTGCGCCCCAGTGCGTCAGAGTTTTTACTGCAGATTTCCTATTATGATGAGCGCGTCAGGTGGCACCTCGGCAGACACGCTGATGCAGCTGCAAGGGGCTGCAGATTCCGGGACAGGGTGTTGCATTCAAGCTGGCTGCCACGCTGCAGGCGGCCCTCGGCTGCCCTTTGCTGGCTGCTGCTTTGGTGAACGATGGGTTGGTGCATACAAAGATCTTCCGGACAGTCGCCCTCGTCTTGTCAATCGCTCATCGGCCCTCTTGCCTCGCCGCCGCCCGCTACACTCTTCACATTGCAGCTTTACTGTCCAGTGGCTGGCCACCGCTGACGCCGGCAAGCGGGCAGACCTGCGCATCGGCGACCTGTGTCGGCTCGATGCCCGGCCGCTGAGTCAGCATCCAAGATACGAGCAGTTCAGGGCAGTGCTGGAAAAGCGCACAGCAGCAGGCACAGCAGGCGGCGCCGCGGCCCATGGCGCCGCCGCGGCGGGGCACTCCCCAGAGGCCATCTCCATCCCCGATTCGGGGGATGAGGAGGCGGGGCAGGGCAGCAAGCAGCAGCAGGGCGCGGCGCCGCCGCCAGAGCTGCTGCTGCGGCCGCCGGCGGGCGCGAGCGGCCCGCCCTGCGCGCTGTGCCGCCTGCCGGTGGTTGTGGAAGGGGACCAGCTCCTGTGCTCAGAGGATGTGCGGCACGAGTTTGAGGGCAAGTCGCCTCCGCTGCCACTGCCGCTGACGCCGCCTCCCAGGCCGCCGCTGCTGCGTGCCGCCCGGGCGCTGCGCCGCTGCCCCATCTGGGTGGGGTAGATGATTGCGCGTGATCGAGTTGTCCCTCTGTATCCCGCGCTGCATGCAGGCAAGTACAGCCAGAACAACGTGGTACACAGGCAGTGAGTTGTTGTACACGCGCTCATGCTGTGCTGCACCTCGTGCACTGCGTCGTGCTGAGCGCCCACTCTGCGCGCCTTTCATGCGTGCCCTCTGCTGCCTCTGTGCGCGCGTTTGCCTCTGCAGGTGCACCGCCTGGGCCTTCAACCCTGGCCTCAGGCACATCGGCTTCACCAAGGGGCCGCAAGTGTCGGGTGAGGCGATTCTTGGGGCCTCGCCCCCTCAGCAGCCAGACTCCCTTGCTCCCAGGCACTCTCTGATGCGCTCGTCCTAAGTTTTGATGATGAATTGACTGATTCTAACCCACCCCACCCACCCCACCCACCTGCCGTAGCCTTCATGCGCACGAGCTTTGACGGCGACGTGGGCGTGGCGCAGACGCAGAAGTGCGTCGAGTGCGGCGAGTACGGCGCCTCGGTGCGCTGCTCTGCCACCAACTGTCGCCGCTGGTTCCACCTCCCCTGCACCAGCAAGTGCAAGCACGACGCAGGTGGGCCCCCCCTGCGAGCTGCCTCGCTGCCTCGCTGCCTCATTGCCTGGCCGCCTGGCCGCCTGGCCCGGCTCGCAACTGTTTCTTGTCTCTGGGGGTTTGACTTGCTGGCTGGCTGGGTCTTGGTCAGTGCTTGGTGTGCTGCCGGTGAAGGGGGCTGGCAGACGCCAGCCAGTTTGTTTGGTGAGCGGTGAGTATGCCTCAGGGCTGGGCCGCTCGAGCCTGCGCAGCAAGCTTGCTCAGGCCAGCAGTGCTGGTTTGGCATGACCCGTGCCGCCATCCCTCCGCCCCTGCCCTGCCCACACCTGCGCAGGCAGCTGCGAGCTGCTGTGCCCAGCGCACGCTGTGCTGGGCCCGACCGCCGGCGTGAAGAGCTCCGCATTTTACGGCAGCCGCGCCAGCAGGTGCGTGCCTGCCCAACCACCAGCTGCCTGCGTGGCTAGCTGCGGGGCTGGGGGCCCTGCCAATCGCCCGTGCAGCCGCTTGCTACGAGTCGCGCATGCTCTGTCTGCCTGGAGGCGCAGCCAAGCATGAGGCGCCTCGCAGCGCCCAGAGCCTCGAGCCTTCGCGGCAGTGAGTGTCCCCCTCAGTGCTGTGCACGCCTTTTCTTGGCCCCTGCAGGCAGGCGGAGCTTGAGGGCATGCGCAGCGGGCGGCTGCGCGTCAGCGGCCCTGCCGTGCGGCTGGGCGGCCTCAAGCAGGGCGGCACGATGGAGCGGCGGCGCGGCCCCCTTCCTATGGTCGACCCGCCTCGGCGCAGCGTGCGCCACACCGACAAGCGCGTGCGGTGGGTGCTTGTACAGCGCAGCATGCCCGCACACACCGCACACGCTTGTCAGCGCAGCGTGCGCCATGACGACAAGCGCATGCGGCGGGTGCGGGCACGCCGGCAGGCCAGTGGGCGGGACTGTTACGCACTGCCTGGGCACTGCTGTGACGCACGAGGAGGGCACCAGCTGAGGCATTTGTGTGCCTCTCGCCGGCGCTGCTGGCCAGCCCCCCTGCAGGCCGTCTCTCTCACCCCCTGCGCCTGCCTGCCCGGCTGCAGGTACGACGAGCAGCTCCTGGAGGGCAAGGGAGTCACTGAGGGCTGGCAGAAAGACATTCTGCGGCGCGCCCGCCGCGGCGGAGAGTGAGCGCCCTTCTCCTGTTCCCCATCTCCCACTCCCCCGTCGCAAGCCCCCTCCCGAAAGCATCGCGAGTCCAACTCCGAGGCGTTCTTCAGCCTTCCAAGCTCCAGCTGGTGCACGCGCCTTCCACAAGCCTTTGCCGTGGGCTTTAAGGTGTCCTCATTCCTCCCCAACATGCCCGCCCCCCACCCTCACTACCCACCGTCTGGCCTGCAGCTCTGGCGACGAGTACGGCAGCAGCGATGACGAAGGCGACGAGGGCATCCACTATATGGATCACTCTGAGGATGACGAGGCTGGTAGGCATGCGCTCAGCTAGGTTGCCTTGCGTGTACCGCCTTCTCAGCCCCCAAGGGGATGACTGTGGCGCCCTCCAAAGCGCTGCGCTCTCACAACTTATGGATTGGCTGTGGGGCAGCGGCGGTGGTGCGCCGTGCTGCCCTGCCTCAAGCCGCCGGTGCTGTGCATGCTGTGCGTTCGCCCTGTGCAGACCACCGAATGCGCGGCAGCAAGGCGCGTGGCAAGCGCGGCGGCCGCGGCGAGGAGCTGCCGCAGCGGGAGCTGCGCCAGCGCAAGAAGGCGAGCCGAGCTGGCGGGTGTCTGGGGCCTCGAGGCTGAGCGTGCAGCCTCATGCGCCTGCATGCAATGGCTGCGTGCCTTGTGCAGTGAGGCTGGTACGAATGGGCACCGTTTGCCTGCGAGCTGTATGGCCCGCTGCACCTCCATGGGTCCCTGCCCGTGCCTGCTGCAGGTCAAGAGCTATGCAGAGGAGCAGGAAGAGCTGGAGCTGCGGGTGGGGCTGGTGTGGTGGGGGAGGGCATGCCATTGCACTGTGCAGGCTGCTGCCTGCGTGGACAAGGTGATTGATTGATTGATTGACCCGTCGGCGCAGGAGCTGGCGTACAAGGAGGAGCAGCGAGCCAAGACGGGGTACGAGGACACGCGCTGCGAGATCTGCGACTCAAAGGTGGGGCCGCCTGCCACGCACAGCCTGGCCGGCTGAACGTGCACAGCGTGGCCGCCTGCTGCGTACAGCATGGCCGGCCCTCGCTGTCTAGTCCTGGAAGCCATGGATGCCGGTGCCAGCACTGCCGCCAGCTGGCTGCTTGAGGCCTGCACAACGGGGGCAGGCGCAGCCTTTGGGCAGCCTGGGGGCAGCCGTTGAGGCAGCCCCGAGGGCAGTGGGCTGACTAAGGGACCGCGGCCCTTCTACCCCCCTGCCCACCTGGCCTGCCTTGCCAGAGCCTCCCTTCCCGCAGCCTCGCAAGTCCGACCCCTTGGCCCCCCCATCCCCCTACCCCCACCCCCATCCCCCTACCCCCACCCCCCTACCCCCACCCCCACCCCCACCCGCGCGACAGGCTCGCGGCAAGGAGATGCTTCTGTGCGACAACCCGGGGTGCGACCGAGGGTACCACATGTACTGCCTGGACCCCCCACTGGACCAGGCGCCGCTGGCCTTCTGGTACTGCCCAGACTGCCTGCTAGAGCAGGCAAGTGGGGGTGGCTGCTCTGCCTGCCCCCTGGCTGTGGAGGCCTCTGGTGCGTGCGGGCGCAAAGCACTTGATCTGTCCAGACTGGCGGCGGCCAGAGTGGGTTGGCTGTGCAGATGGGAGGTTGGCGCCTGGCCAGCCTGTGGTGCCACAAGCTGCCCAATGCTCATTGGCTGGCCTCCGGGTCTGCCTTCCTCTGTGTGTATGCCCATCTCCTGCCTCGTGGCGTGCGCCAGCTCCCACCGTGCTGAGCTCGCCCTGGATTTGGTCTAGCTCCCGAGCAGGATTGCGAGACCTGCGGGCTGGCGGTGCCTGGGACACCGGCGCGGCGCAAGCGCAAGGGCGGCGCCGGCAGCAGCGAAGCAGCGCAGAGTCTGTCCTACTGCTCCGAGTGCGGAGCGCTCTGCCATGAGGCGTGCATGCAGGTGCGCGCGCGCCTGGCGGCAGCCGCTGTGGGTGGGAGGGTGGGGATTCAGGGGGGGGCCAGGGCTCCTGCGCCGGCCTCTGGGTCTGCCTGTGCTCGCCAAGCTCTGGAGCCTCGGTCCACATGCAGATGTACACACATGCCTGTCTCTGTGCAGCATCGGACCCGGCACATGCACAGCGGTCTGCCGCACACTGCAGCGCAGCAGGGCTGCAGCAGGCCAAGCCCCCGCCCCGCATACGCACTCCGTCCTCCCTCCCTGCCGCACCGCCGCAGAAGCACGAGGGCAGCCCGCGCTGCGAGCTGTGCGCCGCGGGGCTGCGGGACGTAGAGGCCATACTGGGCTGCCGCCCCGTGGAGGGTCGCGCCGCGCGCGAGTACTATGTCAAGTTCAAGGACAAGAGCTACAGGTGGCTGGGGCTGGGGTGCTGGATGTGTGGGGTCGTGGATTTCCCGCCATCACGCTGCGTGCTTTCGTGCCACCCAATCTGCCGGTGCTGCCCCGCTGCGTGTCTTCTCCCCAGCCTGCTTGCACTCTGCGTCAGCCCTACGGCCGCCAAAACCAGCCAACCCCCCGACCTTGTTGCCTGCAGGCGATGCCGGTGGGTCACAGAGCGGGCCGTGGCGCGCGCTGCGGGCGACCGGCTGCAGCGTTTCATGCGTGATACGCGTGACGCGCCCAGCGTGGAGCCAAACGTGCAGCAGCAGTGGCTGCAGGTGGGGCAGGCTCCGGTTCCTGGTTTGGGCCGCGCAGCCCGCGGTTCTTGTGCTGCGCATTGTTCCGGTGCGTGACCTGCGATTGCGGCGCCCTGGCGCCATGGCTGCCCTGCGCCCTGGTAGCACTTGCACCTAGGACCGCTGTTGATGCACGATTCCGCTAAGGCCTCGCGCCCTGCAGCCTGAGCTTGGCGACACGACTGTGCCCAGCTCGCTGCCTTGGCGGCTCCCGCCCCGGCGCTCATGCACCCCTGCGCCGCAGGTCGGTCGCTACAACATGAACAATCTTGCACCCCTGTGCTGCAGGTGGAGCGAGTGGTGGCCATGCGCGATGAGGAGCAGAGCGGGCAGCCTCTGTGCCTGGTCAAGTGGCGGGGCCTCGAGTATGACAAGGTGGGTGCCATGGGAGGCGTGCAGTACCAACCTGCAGTACCTCCCTGCCTGGTCTGCCTGTTTTGTTGCCCTGGCAGGAGAGCTGTGAGGGGCCTCCAAGGGCATGCAAGGCCTCCCATGCAAGGCTGCCTGCTGTGGGGCTCTGATTGTTGAGGGATGCTCTGCTTGTTGATACAAATCTTGAACAATTTCTCCCTTGCCCGCCACCGCAGGCCACATGGGAACCGCGCGAGGAGGTTGAGGGCAGCGCCGAGGGCAACGCGGCGCTGAAGAAGGCACGGCTGGGAGGGGGCAGGGCGGGGCGGGGCGGAGCGCGGCAGGCCTGGCTGCACAGTACGCTTGCTCGCCTGCCGGCCTGCCAGCCTGCCTTTGGCTTATCGCCTTTGTTCGGCTTTTACCAAACCCACACGGCTGACCAATTCTGCCATCACTGCAGTTTGAGCGGCGCATGGCGCTGCGGGTTGAGCGAGACGCGGAAGCAGAGGAGGCGGCGCGTGCGGCGCAGCTGGCGCCCCTGGCCAAGCAGCCGCCCTTCCTCAGGGGGGTGGGCACGCTCAAGGACTACCAGCTGGAGGGTGAGCTTAAGTTTAATATAAATATAATATATATAGTATATTAAATAATTACATTATTTTATTACATTGAATTTGGCAAGCGACTGAATGTCTGTATTCCATGTCCCCATGCTGCACATCGTGCCTGGAGGGCGCACCCAGGCAGCCTGAGTGCTCTCCAAACCCCCCAAGGCCAGCCCCACGCATGCCCCCACCACCGCCGCCGTTGCCGCCGCCAGCCCTGCACACACGCCACCACCGCTGCCGTCATTGCCGCCGCCGCCGCCGCCGCTGCTGCTGCCACCCTTGCAGGCGTCAGCTGGGTGCTGTCCAAGCTGCGCAGCGGCATGTCGGTCATACTGGGAGATGAGGTGGGCGCTGCGCCTGCTTGCTTGCCCGTGTGCTGCCTGGCGGTGCTCGCTGGGCAGCGGGCCGGCCTGCCGGCAGCCCTGTTGCAGCTTTGCTGGCAGACAGTCCGCAGCGCTGCGCGTCTTTTGCTGCGGTCCAAGGTCCTTTGCCTGCCCCTGACCACTGCTGCATCCCGCCCGCCCTGCTTCCCCTCGTGCTGCAGATGGGGCTGGGCAAGACCATCCAGACGGCAGTGTTCTTGCAGGTGAGGCGGCGCGGGGCCTGCCCCTCTGGCCAAGGCGTGAGCCAGCGGTGCCTCTGCAGCCTTGGTCCCCAGGGCCGACACTTTTGGTAGAGCATGCCGCGTTGCACCCCAGTGCCCTGACCAGATGCAGGGCATGCCTGCCCCGGGCCAGCGTCCCCCGCCTCCCTCCCACCTCCCCTCCCCACTCCTCCCTCCCGCATCTCCTGCCACTGTTCTCTCTCTGCACCCTCGCACCTCCCTCCCGAGCCTCCCTCCACCCGGCCCCTGCCCGCACCCTTGCAGATGGCGCGGCAGCTGAGCCTCACAACAGGGCCTGTGGCGGTGGTGGTCCCACTCAGCACCTTTGGCAGCTGGGAGCGGGAGATGGCCAAGTGAGCCTGCCTGGGGGTCCCCAACATGGCTTGGGCCTGCGCAGTGGCGTTTTGAGCCCGCCCAGAAGCCGCCAACATGATTCCGGCCTGCCCAGCGGCTCTGGTGTTGGGCTGCTGCCGGTGGGGTTGCAACTACCTGGCTGCATCCCTGAGCACGGCTTGCTCTGCAGGCGGGTTGGCAGGGCACCGATGCAGGGAGCGGGCACGCGGCGCGCTGCCCGCTCCTCTCATCCTGCGTGCGGCCTCGACTTACCCTCCCTTTTTCACCCTCCCCTCCCCCCTGAAGGTGGGCCCCCGGCCTGGAGGTGCTGTCCTACTCGGGCCAGCAGGAGGCCCGAGCCATGATCCGCAAGTAAGCGAGAGCCCGGCTCCTGCTTTGGTGTGCTCCGCTGGAGCATGGGGTGCACTGGCCCTCTGTGGGGTTGACCCAGCCGCGTCTCTGACCGGCTGGGCAGGGCCGCAGCCTCCCTGCCCTGTGCGTTTGCAAACAGACTGTGGCACACCGAGCGCGCGTTGCCAGCCTGGCCTGCGCACCCTCAGCCATGCTCGCTCCCCTATCTATGGCCACTTGTGCAGGTACGAGCTGGGCAGCGAAGATGACAGCCTGGAGATGGCGCGGCGCAAGCTGACCACCCTGAAGCCGCGCTTCCACGTCATGCTGGTGCGCCCAGCAGGCCCAGCAGGCCTGGCAGGTCGAGCACAGCACGGCAGCCGCTGTGCCGCGCTCGCTGGGCCGCGCCGCTGGCGCTGTAGACGCGGCCAGAGAGCCCTGCGAGCGCCCGCGGCCAGCGCCATCATGCATGTCCCAGTGCCAGTGAAACGGCAGCAAGACGTGCCACAGCATGGTCCTCTGATCCCCTGCCTGCGCTCCGCCTTACAGACCACCTATGACGTGGTCATCCGGGACACGGCCGTGCTGCGTGGCTTTGACTGGTCGGCTGTGGTCATCGATGAGGGGCACAGCCTGAAGGGTGGGCGCCCGCTCTGCCTGCATTAGTTGATGACCAGTCCCGGGCGTCGGCCTCAGCAGCCGGGAAGCTGGTGGACGCCTCGGCATGTGCAGCCAGGACGGTTGGGGCTCCCCCAGCTGCTGGGAGTGCTCATGTCTTCTTGTCGCATGCGCGGCGGCGCTCCTGCCGCCCTCTGGGGCTGCGCCAGCGCCCAAGTTGCTGCTGCCTGCAAGCGCCCCTGCCCCGCAGGCCAGGACAGCCAGCGCGGCAAGGCACTGCGCGAGATGGGCGCCCCCTGGCGCATGCTGCTCACCGGCACCCCGCTGCAGGTGGGCGGCCGGGCAGCAGGTAGCACACTTGCTCGCTGTTAGGGGAATGAGATACGAAACTGCAGCCCTGGGCGGCGCCCATGCCTATGTTCTTTGGCCGTGCCTGCCGCTGGCGGCTCGAGTGGGTTCATCAAGCCTGCTTGCCTGCGCCTCTGTGCCCGCCTGATAGGGCACCCTGGGTTTGTCTGTCTTATATGCGCACAGGGGCCCCCTGCCTGCCTGCAATGCCCTGCTTGATCCGGGCCGCCCCTGCCTGCCTGCCTCCTCATGTCTGCCTGATCGGGCCCCCCTGCCTCCCCTGCCTGCCTGCCTGCCTGCCTGATCGGGCGGCCCCCCCTGCCTGCCCTGCGCCGGCCTGCAGAACAACCTGCGCGAGCTGCTGGCGCTGCTCGCCTTCATGGCCGACTGCAAGATCGAGGACATTGAGCGGCGCGTCAACGTGAGGCCGGCAGGAACAGCCGATCCAGAAATTCTTCACTGCTCTCGGTTTAGTGGGGCAGGCAGCCTCGGACCCCCGCCGCTCCCCAGCGTCCTGCGACGTCGCTCCAGTCCGTCCCTGCCTGGCTCACCGCGTGCGCATGCCTCCATGCCAGCCAACCTGCCAGACAGGAGGCTGCTCAGTGTCTCTCTTCTTGTCCTCATATTTGCTTCATTCTTGCTTCATTCAACCCTCGTCCGCAGCGCATGGCGGACCCCAACCCGCCCGCCCCCGGCGAGAAGCAAGACGCAGATGAGGAGCTGCTGCAGGCCCAGGCATACATCCGGCGAGTGGGCTGCAGTGCATGGGGGGTTCCGGCTTGGGCCGAGGCAGGCGGGGTGTATGAAGGGGCCATGGGCATGGGTACCTGCCGTGTTCTGCACCCAGAGTACAGGTGGGGGCGCGCTGGCAGTGCTCTTGCTTGAAGACCGCTGTTCGGCAACACAAGCGCCACCCTGAGCCAAGACACTGGCTTGTAGCAGCACCCCCATCACCACCACCACCCCACCCGCCACCCCCCACTCCACACACACACCACCACCATCACCACCACCACACACGCCACCACACCCAAGAGCACCCCACCCCAACCCCCCTTCTGCCAGTGCAGCAAGCTGCACGCCTACCTGGAGCCCCGCATGCTGCGCCGCATGAAGGCCGTCTGCCTGGCCGGACAAATGCCGCCCAAGGCGAGCGCCTGCCGCGCCCCGCCGCATGCTCCACCGGCACATCGCTCCCAACAACTTGCTGCTTCTCGTCAACTTGTGGCCCCGGTCGCCTGCGCCCGGCCACGTGCCTCTCACGACTCGGTTCCTCACTGTCTGCCTCCCTCTGCTCCTGCTGCTCCCCGCCCCACCCACCCACCCCTCGCCCACGGCCGCAGATCACGCGGCGCCTGGCCTGCCGCATGACGCCCCTGCAGCGCCAGCTATACAAGGACATCCTGGCCAAGGAGTGGGACCGGGTGCACGCCATGGGTGGGTGGGGGTGGGTGGGTGGGGGGGCACTTGTTTCTGGCCAAGGAGTGGGGCCGGGTGCATGCCATGGGTGAGGGAGGCGTGGGGCAGAGGGGGTATTGCCTTGCGCGGCGTCCATGTGGAGAGGAACAGGGTGCCTGCAGCAAGTGCATGCTGCGGCTCAGGAGCGCAACCGTGATCACCGCAGCCGCGCTGGCGCCCGCTGGGCGCTGCATACATGCGCAACAGCGGTGCACGCCGCACCCCTTACCTCTTCGGCCGGCTGCGAGCAGGTGCCGCACTCAGGCCCACACGCAGCCTGCAGCCAACCTCCTCTAACATCCCGACCGGCCATGCCGCTCCCTGCCTGCCCACGCACCTCACGATGCAGTCAAGAACAGGCTGGAGAAGAAGAGCATGAACAATATCCTGATCCGCCTGCGCCAGGCCTGCTGCCACCCCTACCTGCTGCCCGGCCAGGAGCCAGAGGTGGGGAGGGGGGCAGCTGCCACAGCCGAATCTTGGAATCGGGAACAGCCTGGGGAGGGGCAGGTTGGGGAGGGGGAGGGCGGGGCTGCGGCGGAGCGTGTGGTGGGGGCGTGCGCCTGCTGGCGAGCCTGCAGGAGCAGCTGCGCTGCCTGCCGCCTGGCCAAGGCCCGCTGCCCGGGGTGCACCCATCGAGCTCCGTTTGGCACAGCAGTGGCGGGGGTGGCTTGGAGTGGGGTGCCGGGCCGGGGGCCAGGAGCCCGCAGCGCAGGCAGAAAGGGACCGGCACCCATTGGTGGCAGGCAGCCTCCGATACTTCGTTGCCCTGTCACGCCAGGATGTATCACCTCCAGCCTGCCCCTCTATTCACGAAGCCATTAAACATGTAAAATATTCATTGAATTGATCGATCCACATTACCTTGCCACACCTGCTTCCCGCCCCCCTTTGCAGGAGTACAAGGACACAGAGGACCCGGCGCTGGCAGAGGAGGGCTGGCGCCTGATGGTGGCCGCCTCGGGGAAGCTCACCGTCCTGCAGCAGATGCTGCCGCGCCTGCTGGCCGACGGCCACCGCGTGCTCATCTTCAGCCAGTCGGTGGAGGCAAGCTGCCGCCTTTTCTTGCCTGCGGTCTCTTCTGTTGGTTGTGGCTGGTGGAGGCGGCCAGCGTTTTAGTCCGGCCGTTTCGAGTTGCTGGCGGGCTGAGAACAGGGTTTGCCGCGGTTGCTGGCGCACATCAATTTGCACTCAGGGCGCTGCAGCCAGCTGGGCAGGGTGTTTGCTCCCTGATGGTATATGCTAAGGCGCTGCCTGGGCTTTATGTGCTGCCATCCTTGAAGGCTGCCACTATGCCAGGCTGGCAGGCGGCCCCCGTTCCTCGGTGCGCCCCAACCCGGCACGCCGGGCACCTGCATGCCATCATTAACTTAAACACCCCGTGTTCCCCTTTTGCATCTGGCCTTTGTTTGCAGATGCTTGACATACTGGAGGACTTTTTGCATGACTTCCAGGACCTCTCTGGACTGCTGCCGCCTGCAGAGGAGGATGAGCCGCGCAGCGAGGGCAGGTGTGTGTGTGTTGTGTTGGGGGTGGGGTGGGGTGGGGGTGGGGGCAAGAAGGACAAGCCGCGCAGCGAGGGCAGGTGTGTGTGCATGTGGTGGTGGTGCTGCGTTGTGGTGGTTTGGGAGGAGGGGTGGGGTGGGGGTTTGGGGGATTCCCAGTGGGGCTGCAGCTAGGCAGGAGCAGGGCGGCAGACAGGGCTGACGCTGCCGACTCTTGCCCGAAAGCTCCGCCCCGTGCCGCCAACCCTGCAGCGCCGGCGCCGAGGGCGGCGGCAGCGAGGCCACGGCCAGCGGAGCGGCCAGCGGCTCGGTGCCGCCGGAGCCCGAGGGTGGGGGGGATGAGGAGGATTTTGTGCGGGGGCGGCGCGGCAGCGTCATCCGCTACTTCCGGCTGGACGGCAAGACCAAGGGCTGGCAGCGCCAGGCGATGATGGACTCCTTCAACTCGATCGACTGCAAGGCACGCGGGCGCAGGGGAAAGGGGAAAGGGCGCTCGCCATGCGGCGGGAGTGGGGGCT
>KQ482053.1:556006-566594 GCA_001430745.1 Auxenochlorella pyrenoidosa | reverse complement strand
GGGCGATGCACGCACGCATGCAGGTGGGCGCGCGGGCGGGCCGGCAAGGAGCGTTTGCTTGGGTCACGGGGCAGTACACCCGTGCGCTGCCTGGGCACAGGGGCAGAACCCGACCGCCAGCCACAGCAGGCTGCCAGCTGGGACTCACCGCACGTTCACGCTGGCCCAGCCCAGCGGCACCTTGCTGCAATTTGTGACTGTCAGCCGACCGGCGTAGGCCTGCCCCTGCAGCAGGCGCAGCGCTCGCGGCCCCGTCGGGGCTGCCGAGCCGTCGCCGCCGGCCGCTGCGCTGCCGCCGCCGCCGCCGGCGGGCAGCAGCCCCAGCCCTTCGCCCGACTCCTGCTGCCCGCTGCCCGCGCCCTCTGCTGGCTGCAGGCTGAGCTGCACCAGCGGCAGGGGGTCCACGACTAACACACGGGCCTCTGGGGCCGCGGCGTCGCTGCTGCCGGCGCCGGGGCCGGTTGCCCCCGGCGCGGTGGGGCCCTCGCCCGCGTCGGCGCCGTCGCGCCGCGTGGAGTAGGCCAGCTGCCGTGCCAGGCTCGGCGGGTGGTGGCTCCAGGGCTGGAACCAGCTGACCCCACCAAAAGCCGTCAGCCTGCAGATGGGCCGCCAGCAACAGGCGGCTGAGCTGTGCAGGAAAAGCAACCAATGATCGGGCTGTTAACTGGGTCTGCAGGACGTGACGACCGACATGCAGGCGCCGCCTGTGGGAGCCAACCGCCGGCCAGGGCCCGGCCCGCCCCCTTGCCTGCACCCCGTGAGCACGAGCATGCCCTTGAGCAGCGGCGTCCCCTCCAGCACGATGCGCACGGGCTTGGTGTTGGCGGGGATGTTGAGACTCACCGGCTTGGGCTTCCAAGCCACCTGCGGGGCGGGGGCGAGGGGCATGAGCAGCAAGGGCGCATGCTGCTGCTGCCCAGGGAAGCGGCATGTGGCGGGAGCAGCAAGGGCACATGCTGCTGCAGCCTCTCAGCCGTTCTTCCTTAGTACAGTGGCAAGGCGAGTGCCAAACAAGAGCGCGAAGGCTGTTCGTTCAAAGCAAAAGTGAGGGGGGTGTCAACCTGGGCGGATGAGGTGATGGTCAGGTACTCCCTGGGCGCCATGCTGGCGTCCCCCAGGTACGCCGCCTCCAGCGTCATCTTGTCGATCTGCAGAGGGGCAGGAGGGGCGGCGTGTTGTGAGGTGGTGTGGTGTGGGTATGGTGGTGGTGGGGTAGTGTGGGGTAGTCGTGGTGTGTGTGGGCTGCGGAGTGGGGGGACGGGGGGCGGCGCGGCAAACGGCTCCGTGCCAAAAAGAGAGAGAGAGGGCCCAGGTGGGCGGGCAGTCGGGCTCTGCCCTGCTAAGCAGGGTGGACAAATGGGGCCGGCGGAGCAGCCGGCCTGAACTGCAGAACAGGTTGAGCCTGGGCATGCCTGGTCAGCTGCCTCTTGTCCCCCTGGAGCGGACGACCTCCTCCCATGCCTCGTGCATGTATAAGCCTGCCCTGTTTTCTTGTTTCGCAAAACCCCGGTTGGTATCAGAAATGCTCACCCGCATGCCCACCGCCGCCGGGTTGCTGACCTCCACCTCCACCCCAGCCAGCTCGCCGCACACCCACTGCACAGGCCCCGTCGCCACGGCCTGACTCTTGGCCGCCGCCTGCGCAGCCGAGAGGCAGGAACGCCACACACACATCACTTTGAGAGGAAGAGCGATTGGGGAGACGAGGCTGCGACGCTGCCCCACAAAAGAGGCAGGGGCCAGGCACGGCAGACGCACTGCCGAAAGCGGGCCAAGCAGCCGCTGCAGCTTGATATGGTGTTCATGGGCCAGCCCCACAGGCGCGCGTACTGCCATTCGTGCTCAAACAGCCTGCCTTGCCTGCTCGCGCTTGGCAGAGAAGGGATCGTAGAGGAAGGGCCCGCTGCCCGGGCGCCCCGCCAGAGCGCTGTTGCCAGGCTGCCGCAACCCGATGGTGAACTGCACCGGCCGCTGCGGCAGCGGCGGCGGCCGGGGCGCCTGGAAGAAGAGGAGGGGGGGCGGGCCGGGGCCGGGGCGGCTCCTGCGCAGCGGGCAAAGGGGGGCGTACATGCGAGAGCCAGTTGAGTAATGGCCCGCCCAGCTCCGTTCCTGCCCCGATTGCCTGCTGCCACCGCCCGGCTGGCTGCTGCGAGCAGAATCCTAGGCAGGCCCAACCCCTCCTCGATGCTGCTCCTTGTCCGCCTGCCCCAAGGGCCAGGGCGCCCAAGCCCGAAGCCGGGGCAGGCCGGCGCGGCGGCCTCACTTGTCTGGCGACGCCATCTGGCTGGCCGCCGCCAGCAGGTTCTCCAGCAGGCTCTGCATGCGGTGCGCGCTGAGCTCGCCGGCGTGGTCGCGCAGCAGGGCCGCGGCAGCGTCCCACACATCGGCGTGCTGCTTGGCGTAGATAGCCAGCCCAAGCACCGCCTCCAGGCAGCCGGCGCGGACCTGCGCGGCACAGCAAGGAAGAGGCAACCAGGTTGTAGGTAAGTTGAAGCTCAGCACCTTGGCAAGCGCCGTGCTCATCCCAGCGGCAGCCTGGAAGCGGCCCGGCAGCTGCGCCTGCCCGCTGCCGGTTCACGGACCGCTATGCAGGGCCGGGGCCGGGGCATGCGCTGCCCACCCAGCCCGCGACGGCTGCAGCGTGCCTGCGGCCATGAGCGCGGCGCGGCGCCCTGCACGAGCGGCCGCCCCTTGGCCCACACGTCTGCCTCGCTCTCGGGGTCCCTTGGATCGTCCGGCGGCTCCAGGGCCTTGCTGCAGGCAGGCGGGGAGCGGGCAACTGGCAGGCAAGCTCAACTGTGCAGGTAGGGAGCGGGCGGGCGCTAGGCGGCTGCGATGGGCATCGGGCGCTTGCATGCGCTGGCGGTGGGCGCGTGCTGACGAACGTTGACTTGCTTGACACTCTCCGGAGGGTTTTAGGGCAGGGCTCCACATAGAGTGGCAACCAGGCTGTGGCCCAGCCAGCCTGGTTCCCCAGCCATGCAACAGCCTGCCACAGCCGATTATCACTCACGCTACAGCAGCGCTGCAGCCCCACAGCCGTGCCGCAGCTGCCCCGCAGCCGTGCCCCCGCGCCCCCCCCCCCGCCCCCCCCATGCCTACCGCGCCACGTCCAGGGTGCGGGTGTTGGGGAAGCCCAGGAATTTGCTCAGCTCCACAGCCTGCCACAGTAGCAGCACCCGCTTGCGCGCCGACCCCACCGCGCCCAGCACCTGCCGGGGCATCGTACAAATCGAGGAGTGGAAGGGGTTGCGGCTGGGGTCGTCACGTCCGGTGCACATGCAGTGGGAGACAGCAGCAGCCGGCAGCAGGCACGCGCCGGCGGCGGCAGCGTGCGAGCAGCGCTTGCGGGCCCTCTCCCAGGCAGCAGGAGGCGGCCGGGCGACGCACAAATGCGCCGCCCCGCGGTCAACAACAACCCCTCCCTGCACCCACCTGCGCGCCCTCCACAAACGTCAACAGGCGGTCCTCTGGCAGAGGCAGCAGCTCCGCCGCCAGCTGCAGCCCGGTGACAATGTCGGAGACCTCGCGACGCGCCAGGCCGCCCTGCAGTAGGGCAGCAGCGGGCGCCGTACGGGGTTGGAAGCAGGTGCAAAGCCTACCACGCAGCCCTGCAGCGGCAGCAGCAGGCGCGGCGCACAGCAGAGCAGCGGTGGCGGTGCGCAGCAGGGCAGCGGACGCGGTGCAAGGATGGGGAAGCCACCGGATTGACAGCCTGCCAGGGCGCCCTGGGACAGACAACGTCTGCAGGATTGCACTGCGGAAGCATGCCAGCAGAGCGCAGGCCAAGGCTCCTGAGAGGCAGCAACTCTTCTCCACCCGCAAGAAGCCCCACAACGATGCCTCGCCGGCATGCCCTGATCCAGCAGCGGTGGCGGCTCCTCGCGTCCCACCCTGGCCGCACCAAACAGGACAAGCCACACGTGGGACACACAACCCTACACCCTAAAAGGCGGGCAAGGAGCCAAAGGAAACACCACGCAGGCATTTACAGTACATCCCAACACAATGTATCTACTCACGTGCAGCCCCGCCAGGAAGCGGGCGAGCTTGAGGTCCGACTCCACAAGCAGCGGCTGCGCGCCGCGCCGGCGCAGCGTGGCCTTGGCGTCGGCAAACAGGCCGCGCACCTCGCCCTCCAGCTTCTCCACCCCCCGCAGGGCCGCCCAGAACTGCGCGCCGCCAAAGGCGCTGCTGCTGCGGGACGCCTCTGCAGGGAGGGTGGGGACGAGGGGAAGTGTGGCGGATGTATGGGTGCGTAACCCGGTCGGGTGGGTGGGGTGGGGTGGGGTGGGGTGGGGTGGGGTGGGGGCAGAGCACCATGTGTGTGTTGTGTGGGACAGCAGAGGCAATAGAAGCCTGTTCGCGCGAACAGGGCTTCCAGGCGTGCCCATGCTGCGATGCATGCGTGCTGTGCGCCTGACGCCAGCCAGCCGCCCCTGCGCGCACACCCGACAGAGCGCTGCCGTCAGACTTAGCATCGTCTGCCGCGGGGCTCTTGCGCGGCGTGCGCCACTGCTCCTCATCGTTGAACACGCTGCAGGCAGACAGCGGCAGTGTGCGTCACAGTATTAGATGTTGAGATCTCTGTGCAGACCCCGGCTGAGCGCTCAAGTGCGGGAGCGCCGCCAAGGCGCCAAACGACCTCTGACCAGCGACCACTGGAGTCAGCTGGCCACGCAGCACCGCGGCCGCACTCCCCACCGTGAAGGATGATGCCAATACAGACAAGCTGGATAGGAGCACTTACGGGGTCGCACGGCAGTTCAAAGACATCCCCCACCTGCTCTGGTTGATGGCAAAGGCGCCATGGGCGATGGCGGCGGCCAAGACCTTGGCAGAGGCGTAGCCCTCCAGGGCCGCAGCCAGGTACACCCAGTCCTGCGTGGTGCGCCCCAGCTCCACGGCTGCAGCAGGGGAACAGGCGCAGCAGCAGCAGCGGGGTCACATTGAAGGCGGCTGGCTCGCACCCAGCAGGTGGGCTCCGGGGCCGGGGGCGCGCGGCAATGGCAATGGATACACATCCAGGGCGGCCGGCTTGCGCCCAGCAGGCGAATAGGTTTGCGCCACGCGGGCAAAGGCAGCAGGGCTCGGCCGTGCCCGCAGGCTGGGCTGGCTGGATAGCAGGGCACGCAGCGACGCGCGAAGTTGGGTGGCCAGGAGAGGAGCGGGCACGCGGCACTGGGCGCGGGCGGGCGCCCCACCCGTGGAGTAGTGGTCCTGTGCATCCAGCGGCGACCCTGCCAGCAGGCAGTGGTCCCCCATCGCCTTCTGCAGCCGCCCGTACCGCTTCTTGGTCTTCAGCTCCTGCAGAGGTGGAGGTGATGGTGGGACTGGTGTTCCCGACGGTTCACCAAGAAGCCAGGTGGGACGGCTGACAACGCCATATTGAAGGCAAATTGGGTACAGCTGTCCAAGCCGCTTGCCACGCTGGGAAGCAGGACAGCTGCACGCATGCGGCCCTTGCAAGGCCTGCCCCCATGCAATCCCGTGTGCATGAGCTCTCTCTTCCCCTCCTACCTCGTCGCTATACAGACGCGTCTGCACCGCCTCCAGGGCCCCGGAGGCCCCCGCAAACTCTGGCGAGTCGACCTGCAGGGACAGGTATGAGAAGGTGGGCGTCGAGGCCTTGGTGCAAAAGCAAGTCGGCTGCATGAGTGGTGGCAATCAATGCAGCGGACAGACAAGCACGGCCAGGTGTCCGCAAGCAACACGGATCTGGCCTGTTGGGTCAGCGCGTCGACACGGCAGCGAGTCGGGCCAGCGCGAGAAGGCCCAGGCCAAAGCAGGGGGCCCCTGAAGCCAGCACCACGGCAAACGCAGCAGAAGAAGGGAAATCCACGGGATACAAAACAGCAAACAAAACAATCACAACTGGATTCAAAACAGGCGCCCCACCAGCGTGGACAGGTCCACCATGGCGGGCGAGGCGTTGAGCATCCAGCGCTCCAGCTCCGCCAGCAGGCAGGCAGCAAAGTCGTGCATGACCACCTCGGCGTGGTTGTCCAGCTGCTCAGTGTCGCCTGGGGGGGTGGGGGGGGGGTTGGGGGTGGGGGGTGGGGGTATGAATTCTATCTTAGAGGCGACAAAACGCGACGGCGGGATTGGGAACTGGAGGGCCCAAGGGACATGGCAGCAGCTTCAGCGACTGGAGGGCACTGCAGCCCTCCTAGCGCAGCCCCTCCTTCCCGGAATGGCAGAACTCAGCAGAACGCAGGAGCCAGATGGATGCAGCGCCCACGTGCGGCCAGCACCAACGTGCAGCCGGCACTGGCATGCGGCCGGCACCCACGTGCGGCTGGCACCCACCTGGCGGGAACATGATGAAGTTGCGCTGCCCCTTGCGGTCCTCCTGGATCTGCTCGTCGCTCGGCTCAAAGGCAAAGCAGCGCACCGTGAAGGCGTCGGGGAAGGCCCTGCGCAGCAAGGGGCAGCCCGGCCCGCTGCCCTGCCTCAGTTGCAGGGGCTGGCAGCCCAGCCCAGCGTCCACATCATGTTCAGGAACAGTCGAGTGCCCGGCGTGCGCTGCTGAGCATCCGCCCACAAGCGCCGCACAAGGGCCTTGAAAAGGGTGGCAGGCGGTCGGTCAACCCCCCGGCGGGCCTGGCACGGCCCGGTCAAACTCACTTGCAGCGCTGCTCGAACTGCGCGTATGCCTTGCTGACGTCCTCGACATTCGGGCAGTGCATGACTCCAATCACGCCCAGCACCCGCCGGTGGTTGTGCAGCGGCGCGAGCGGGCTGGGCTGCAGAGCAAGCTCCTCCTGCAGATATTGCAGGCGGGAGGCAAGGCACAACAGCTTCCCTCACAGCATGCCGGCAGCATGAGCAGCGCCTGGAGTGCCGCTGCCGTCCAGCTGCATTACCTTGTGCAAAGCAGACCGTAGCGGAGCTGGCTGCAAAGCACTAGCAATCCCCAATCTGGCATGCGGCATCCAAACGCTGCCGTGTGCGCAGTCTCAGCCGCTGTTGGGGCTCACCGGCAGGAACTTGAAGTGCATGTTGCCGGTCTTCCAGGGGAAGAACTTGAAGGGGCTCTTCTGCGCCTCCTTGTAGAAGGACCGCACATTGTTGAGCTCCACCTGCGAGCGCCCAGGCTGGGCGGCTATTTTCAGGAGAAAATGCTCCTGCTCCAACCCAGTACGCCGGCCTTCATAGCAAAAAATGAGGGGCGGCACCACTGGCTGCCCAGGGGTTGGGACGGCAAGCCCGCGGCTCGGCCGGTCCCAGCCTCACCTGGCGGTGCTGCACAATCAGCGAGGCATAGCGCTCGAAAGCAGCCTCAGGGGCTTCGCCAACTGGCAGCAGGACCTGCAGACAGCAAAATGCCCCAGAGGATGATGAACCACGCGAGGGAGTTTGTGAACAGCAGTGGCGGCGGCAGTGGCGGCAGGTGGTGACAGTGGAGCCGTGGTGTGCCCAGGCGCGATCTGTGGAATTTACATCATTGGATCGACTAACCACTCGGATCTCCGCCCCGGAGAAGACCGTGAGCGCAGGTTCTATGGTTTTGGTCACGGGATGGGTCGCCATGGCCGCTGCTGGCGCTAGTTTCCGGATCCCCGGAGTCAGATCATCGCTGTAGCACTGCCTCTGAGGCCCACCGACGGGTGGGCGAACTAGTGATCGCTCGCTCCGCTGCCTGGGCTCTTCCTCAGTCGCCTCGAAGATAGACACGATCAGAGGACGTGCGGACAGCCCATACACAGCGCTGCAGCATGGTATTGGGCCCACCCTCAGCTGCCGCCTCCCTGCCGGGTCGGGCCCAGCGCGCTTGCTGGACCTTAGTTTGCTGCGCCTGCCTCATTGCTGCGCCTGATTCATTGGGCACTATGGCAACTGTCGGAAAGGTTGGATGTCTCAACATAGTCCCTCATGCATCCCATTCGGTGCGCCACACATCCAGTCCCAGGTGCCAAACAGGTAGCTACGCCACACATCCAGTCCCAGGTGCCAAACAGGTAGTTACAGCGGCAGAGCGGCAGCAGCACAGATGGCAGGGGCGTCAGCTGGCGCAGAGGGAAGTCAGGTATGTCAAGGCAGCAACAAGACGAGGGAAAAACAAGCAGCAGCGAGCATACAAGGGATGGATCAGCAGGAAGGCAGCTGGGCAGCCGAGCAGGAGGCTGCGACACGCCGCCTCACGCGTCGTCGGGCTTGCCGCCGGGCACAAGCACCGCAATGTTGTTGCCGTTCAGCAAGATTTGCTGCAGGTGCGTCACCTGCGCGTGCAGAGGTGAGCAAAGGGCAGGGCTGGCATCATGACCAGGCATGCCTTGTAGCGTGCTGCAGGCGCAGCAGTGAACTGTGAGGACGCCAGGCAGCAAAGCAAGCTGCGAGCGCCAGCCCAGCGAGGTGCACAGTGGCATGCATTGCTACGGGCGCCACGGCCTGAACCCTGCTGTGCATCGCTGGAAAACCCTTCGCAGGCAACTGCAGCCTAGGCGGTCGGCAACAGCTAATGGTGGTGTCGGGTCGGCGCTGCCGAGGGACCCAGCACCCACCTTCTTGCCCTCGGGCGTGATCTCATACTCGGTGACGTCCTCCAGCACCATGTTGACAAACACATCGAATCCTCTGCAGCACGCGACAAAGCAGGAGGAGGGGCATTTGCACGCGTCGGCCTGCCGCCCTCACCGCCACTCCGCCACTCTGCCCCCGGCAGCGCCGGAGCGACTTGCCTGAGCGTGCCCTCCAGCTCCTTGTCTCCCCGCATGACAACCCAGACTTTGCTGCCGATGCAGCGGTCTATGAGCTCGCTGGGCAGGATTTGCGAGGGGTTGTTCTGCAGGTTTTGCTTCTTGGGCGCAATCATTGCTGCTGGCTGCTGCTGTAGGCCTGGTAGCAAAGGCACAAAGTCGCAACGAAGCCCGACGTGCGATCACAAAAAATGGGAGCACGAGTCGGAGTGCAAGCTTGTGGCGGGAGGGCAGGAGTGAAATGCGCAGGATGTCGGATGGATGGAGTGGCGAGGCTGCCAATCGTGTGTACGACCTGCACATGATGCCTGGCCAGCGCCGCCCAGCGCGCGCTTTGCCGCCTTTCCTGCTCTTGACCTACACTCCTCTGGCTTCTTGTGCAAGCATCTGAGCGTTCTAGCATCCATAAACAAGCAACGGACAACAGGGCAGGGCAGGTTCAGCAGACCATGTACAACAGTGCCGATGGCAAGTTCGCGGCCGACTTCGGGGCTGTTGCCAGCCTCGCGCTCCTGCCATGGACACCCTGAGCCTCAGCCTCAGCCGTGCTTGCGGAAGGCGGAGCCGCCGCCCTCGCGCCGCTCGTTGAAGAAGGCGCGCCGGCCCACGGTGTCCTCCAGGCTGCCCCCCTGGGTGGTGCCGTAGACATCCTTGGTGGCGGCCCGCAGGAAGGCGGCGGTGTCGGTGTGGTGCCGCCCGCCCTGCTCCGCCTCTGCAGGGAGGGGCAGGGAGGGGGGTTGGGTGGGGCGGTGGGCAGCGGAACCGGGAAAGAGGTCCCTTCAGAGGGCGAATGCTTGTTGCAGGCCTGAACATGCATTACGCCCTCTGCTGGTTTGACGGCGAGCAGACCCGATGTTCTCCTGCCTCCCCTGCAGAAGGCCCCGTGGTCCTCGCGCTGCAACGTGAGGAGAGCAGCAAGCAGCGCACACAGCGCACAATCGGCCAGCCCGGCCACCCACCTTCTGCTGCCTCCTTGTCTGCCTGGCGGCGCAGCCGCTGCGCCCGCTCATCCTCGTGCTCCCGGGCAGCACCCATCATCTCAGCCAGCCGCTTCTGCTTCTCCTCCTCTACACACGCACAAACAAAAATGCACGCCACATTGTAACAATGGATGCTGAGCATGCTGAGGCTCCTGGCGAGCGCATTGAACTGCACAACAAACCTGCTCCTGCCCAGAGCTTCAGGCTGCATGCGGCAGGCTGGAAGCCGTGGCCAAGCAAAGCGCGCTGCCCGCCAGGTCAGCGGGGCCACCACCCTCCAAGCAGGCCGGCGCACCCCCGCCCACCTGTCAACCGCCCGGTGCGGTACTCTCTGCGCTGGTACCGCTGCGCCGCCTT
Source organism: Auxenochlorella pyrenoidosa (assembly GCA_001430745.1). Lineage (NCBI taxonomy): Eukaryota > Viridiplantae > Chlorophyta > Trebouxiophyceae > Chlorellales > Chlorellaceae > Auxenochlorella > Auxenochlorella pyrenoidosa. The sequence continues at coordinate 556,558 of KQ482053.1, read as the reverse complement.
CTCCCGCTCCTCCTCCTCCTTGCGCCTCGCCGCCTCCTCCAGCCGCCGCCGGGTGGCTTCGGCAAAGTCACTGCGGGAGGGAAGGTGCGATGGGGGTTGGGGAGGGTGGAGGGGAGGCACCGGAGCAGGCATGGCAGCTGGGAGGAGGCAGGGCAGCCGGCATTGCAAAGAGGCAGCGCCGCTGGCGCAAGTACTGCAGGCGGCAGCTATGATCTGATCGGCGCCCACGGCAGAGGCCCCTGCTCCCCTGATACGTGCTGCAGGTGCGCCCTCGCTTACCAAGCCACACCCCCGGCCCCCTTCCCCCTACCCCCCGGCGTGCTAGGCCCCACCTGCGGTCAGCCTGCCGTGCCTCCTCTGGCACATGGCTGGCCCAGTTGATGCCATAGTTCAGGCCCTTGTTGCCGTGGGCAGAGGCAGCGTCCATGTGGACCTTAACTTCTGCCTTGCTGCCACCGCTGGGGGCCGCCTCGCGCGGCGCCGCCTCTGGCTGCTGCTGCTGCTGCGGTGCGTGCTGGGCGTCGCGCGGCGGCGCCTGCGCGCCCCCCTGCT
>KQ482053.1:518084-535809 GCA_001430745.1 Auxenochlorella pyrenoidosa | reverse complement strand
TGTGTGTGTGCGTGGGTGGGGTGGGGGTGGGTGGGTGTGTGTGTGTGTGGGGGGGGGCGCGCGTAGGGCGCCGACATTTTGCATGCATGCTGGATGCCAACTTAACGAGGCCATGCGCGGCCAGGCCGACACGGGGCACGCCGGGCATGCCCGGGTTGCCGCCACCGCTGCGGCCAGCACCACCGGCATCCAAGCAGCAGCAAGCAGCGGCTAACGGCGTGTGGCTCCCATCGCTGCTGGCCCACAACACACCTGCGTCCACCTCCGGCAGGCAGACGAGCGAGGAGCCCACCGCCTTGACGTCGCCGCGCAGCCCGTCAGTATAGGCCTGCGTCCACTGCCAGGTGCCCGGCATGTAGGCGGGCACAAAGGGGCCCTTGATGCTGCTGTTGAGGAAGATGTAGTACTTGTACCGGCTGCGGGGGCAGGGCGGGTTTTGCGGCGAGGCTGAGCAAATGGAGGCCAGGTACAGGGTGGCAAGGGAGGTATGCCGCACGGCATGCGCATGGGCCATGGCAGCTGTCGCTGGCAGCGCAGGCGTGCAGGGCTGGGAGATGGTGGGCGGGTGCTGAGCAAACAGCAGGGTAGCTGCCCGCACTCAGCTCAGCTGCCCAGGCAAGCATCGCCGCGAGCAGCACCCTGCGTGCCGTCAGCGCTGACTCTGCAATCCAGGCTGCCTGTCACGCTGACCAAGAGACCAGGAGGTACAGGCACACAGGAGCAGACCAAAGGAGCAAGACACCAGCAGGCACAGCTGCAGTTTGAGGGCGGTACGAGGCGGTTGGAAGCGCGGCACGCACCCGAGGCGCGCCTGCGCCGCCAGCCATGTCAGCGTGATGTTGTGCGCGGCAAAGTCCATGCCCTCGTTCTCGGCGCGCTTCAGCACCGCCAGCCCCTGCCCCTCGTACACCGCCGACAGCGAGGGCAGCAGCGCCGGCACCTCTTGCAGCAGCGGGTAGAGGCGCGCGCAGGGGCGGCAGACCTTGCCGTTGACCACCACCACAAAGTCAGTATTGGCAGGGCCGCCAAACCGGTTGTCCACGCCCATGCCGATGGTGATGAAGAAGTCAAAGTTGTCACGCTGCAGCCACAGAGGGGTGGGTGAGTGGGGGTGGTCCAACGGTTGATTAATGAGGACAGGTGGGAAAGGCAGAGGAAGCAGGCGGCAACGTGGGTGCTGCAACCTGCCCGGGTGTGCGGGGACAGGGACCAGGCCCTTGCTGATGGATGCAGGCTGCCGAGAACGTTGCAACTCGCCGGTAGTATACCAGCAGCAAGCAAAGCAAATGCCAATCGCTGAGGCCAGCACGGGGCAACGTGCTGGCAGGTTCGGTTGGCACGGCAGTTGCCAGCAGGACGGGCGGCGGCGGCGGCAGTGCCAAGACCATTGCAGGCCCTGCAGCAGGTGCCCACCTGAACCGGATCCTTTTCAAAGAACGAGTATGAGACGAGGACGGGCCCTGCAGGGGCTGCAGCTGCCTCCGTGCGAGGCGCCTCGCTGGTGCCGCCCCCCAAGATGGCGACCAGCCGCGGGTAAAAGACAATGAGGGTGATCAGCAGCAGCAGGAGCGCGGCCAGCGCCTGGGTGCGGGCGGAGCGCCGCTTGGGCTTGAGCGGCGGAGAGTAGACGCCCGAGTTAGCCATCGGGTCGTTTTGACCCTCGCCGTTGCCGCTGGGCCGCCTCTGATACATCTGCGGTGCGCCTCAGGGCGGGGGCATTCTCAGGCAGCCGGGAGCGGACGATAATCAATTGGCAAGTGATCGAGTCGGGATGCCGGTGCAGCTGCAGCTAAACAATCGAAAGACAAATTGCACTGCTCGGCCAGCCTGTCGCAGCACGTGCTGCGCCTATCCCCTGAATTTTTTTTGGCGCCACGCATTGCGGCATCTGGCACGCTCGGCGCACCGCCTCAACCCCCTCCTTCTTTGTTGTGCCGCGGCAGAGCGTCCTGCGAGCACCATGGCGGCGATGGCTGGTGCCTGCGTCCTGCTGCCCGCCCGGGCGGCTCCCCAGCAGCAGCAGCGCAGCAGCAGCAACCGGCCACCTCTTGGCAGCGCCTTCCTGGGCGGCCGGCAGCAGCAGTGGGCCGGCCAGCGCGCGGCGCTGGAGGCCAGCAGCAGCAGCAGCGGCACCGCCCAGCGGCGTGTGGCGACCATGGCGGCCAAGGGTGAGGCGACGGGACGGGAATGTGCGTGGCTGTGAGGCACTGGTGGCGCGCAGCCGATGCATGGCTCTCTCTTTCCCGCCCGGAAGCCGGGGGCCCCTCTGACAACGCTCTATGCTGCCATGCAGTGACCGGCATGATCAAGCTCGCGCTGCCGGCCGGCAAGGCCAACCCCGCGCCGCCTGTCGGCCCCGCCCTGGGTGCCAAGGTGGGAAGGAGCAGGGCTTGTGGGGTCCTGCTTCACTGTGCCGCTGTCTGTGCGACAGCAGGAAACAGTGGACAGGAATGCGGCTCGGCAAGCAGGTGCTCAAGGGCACTGGGCAGCCCGCGGCATGCAGGCGACATGCATGCTCGCGCTTTCGACAGCCACGCTGCGGCGATGCCCGCCTCCCAGCCAGCAAGGCCGCCAGCCGTGCTGCACAGCAATCTATCCCCAGATGGACGCTTTTCTGTTGGGGTGTCCAAGCTGGCAAGTCTGTCATGCCAGCTTATGTCATGCACGATCAGCCTCCCAACTGGTCGCACGCCTCTCCCCCCGCCCCCGCGTCATCTGCAGGGTGTGAACATCATGCAGTTCTGCAAGGAGTACAACGCGGCCACCCAGGTGCGCCTCAAGGAGGGCAAACACAATCTAGTCGGCAGGGCGTCGTGTTGCGCCGCGTCTGGCGGCGGCCGCCGTGCCCGGCCGCACAGGCGCCAGGAGCAGCAGCTGCGGCAGCCCAAGCGGCCCGCCGGCGCCCTCACGCCCTGCGCCTGCCTCGCCGCCGTGTTTTGCAGGACAAGGCGGGCATGATCATCCCCGTGGAGATCACTGTGTACGAGGACCGCAGCTTCACCTTTGTGCTCAAAACGCCGCCGGCGTCGGGTGCGTGGGCCGCGGGCAGGGTCCGACCGCCGATATTACGGCTGCTGGGTCGTCACAGGGCCTGCCTGGCCTGCTAGCGTGCGCCCCCCGCCTGTGCCGTGCAGCGCTTGTGGGCTGTGTGTGCGCGTGCCTTTGTGAACGTCACATGGCAGCAGCGTGGGTAGGCGCCGCAGCGGCGACGCTGGCAGCAGCACCCTGGTGTGCGGCAGTCCGCGGCGGGCAGCGCGCCCAGGGAGCGGCCGGCGTGGAGAACGTGCCCACGACCTGGATGGGCAGAAGCGCAGCGGCGCACCCCCCATGCCAGCCAGCGCACTGGGATTATAGGCGCCCGAGGCCGGGCCGTGGGCAGCTCTGGCCGCAGCTCTGGCTGCGCATGGCTGCCCGCAAGGCCGCTCACTCCGTGCTGCCCCCGCTGCCCGCCCGCTCGCCACCCTTGCTGCAGTGCTGCTCAAGAAGGCGGCCGGCGTTGAGACCGGCTCTGGCGAGCCCAACCGTAAGAAGGTCGGCACCGTCACCATGGAGCAGGTGAGGAGGGGGAAAAACCATTTCTTATCACAAGCATGTGATCATCATCATTCGGGGCACCACAGCACAGCTGGACGAGTCTGGCCGCTGCGCATCAAACAGTGGTGATGTCGACAGCTGCCCTGTCCCCGAGCGCGTGTCCCAGCCTGGCTCTGGAGGCGCGCCTGCTGTGTGGCAGACAACCCGCATGTCACGCCCAGACAATGCCAAGAATGGTGGTGGAGCAAGCAAACGCTGGCAGGTGCCAGCCTGGGTTTGTGCCTGGTCGCTCCCCCCGACTCGCCAACCCCTTGTGGTTCTGCACGCGTGCCTGTGCCCCGCAGGTGCGCGAGATTGCACAGATCAAGCTGCCCGACCTGAACTGCACCGACCTGGACGCGGCCTGCAACACGGTGATGGGCACTGCCCGCAACATGGGCATTACCGTGGAGGCGTGAGCTGGGCCCTGCCCTGCCATGGCCCGGCTGGCACCACGGCTGGCCGCCGGTAGACACATCTGGCGGCGGCGAGCGTGCTGCTAGCTGGCCGGCTGGCGGCGCCACATTGGCGCCGCCGGTGAGCCAGCTGGGGCACAGCCTGGGGGGGCCTCTGCACCGCCCCACTGCCCCTGTCACGCGGCGGTCGCCGACCACGCACTTGTTTTTCGCAACCCGCTCTCCTTATTGCACCCTCCGCTCCCTTCTCGTTTCGGTTTCCTGCTTTGCTGGCTGTAAGCTGCAGCCCTCAATTGCACAGAAGCAATCCAGGATCCCCTTGTGCCAGCAAGCAGTCTACCTGCGGTGCTTGGGGCGCGGATAAGAGAGGCATGTAGCAGTGTGGTGACGTGGCTGGGCTAGCACTCCTTCTGGTTGTCAATAGTCAATAGAAGTGGCGCACACTGCTTCGCCCTTCTTGGATTAGTCTCGGAGGAGGGGCAGTGCAGAAGGTACCAATGGAGGAATATCACACCATTGGGGGCCAGCGCTGATGCAAAGCCAGGCCAGCAGAGCAGCGCTCTGCTGCTGCGAGGTGTGACGCACAGGACGGCACCATGCACTGGCTTATGCAAGCTTCCCTTAGCTCAGCAGCAGGCAGGTTTGTGCTCTGCACCGTACAATGCAGGTGAGTCTGCACACTTTTTTCTGCGTGCACCGTAGCAATTGACCTGATGGCATCGCCATCGCCGCAGGCAGAAAAGGGCCCATTAGGTGGTCTCTGAGCCAAGTGCACTTGACATGAAGAGACAGCATCGACTCAGCCGGCTACTGCTACACAGCGGGCGGAGCGTCATGAGCGCCACCAGAGAGAGCACCCACATCAGCCAATCGCCCTCCCGCATTGCTGTCCTCCGATCTAACTGCTCACAATGTCTGCCCAGCTGAGCTGCACTAAGCCCTTTGTGGCAGCGCAGGCACCCGCCGGCCGGGCAGCTCGCCGGCAGGCGGTGCTGGTGTGCCGGGCGCAGCAGGAGAAGCAGGATCGGGCCGATGGCAGCGCCAGCCGTCGGTAATCGAGCGTGCAAGCACGCACAGAACCCTCCTCTGCTCCTGCGAGCCCAAACTCCAATTTGCTGCTTGGATGAGCGATCCGAGATCGAGTGCAGATGCAGCACATTCCCAGAGCTAGCCGCATGGTACTCTGCTGCCACGGCGGCAGCCCCGCCGCCTCGTCCACCACCCTCCCTGCCTCGCACAACTGACCTTGCCTGCCATGTGCTCCCTCCCCACCTGCTTCAGCGAGGTGGTGCTGCGCAGCGTGAACGTGGCGGTGCTGGGTGCTCTGTTCACCTGGGGATCCTCCCCTCGCCCCTCCGGCCTGGGCATCCAGGTGAGATGGCATTGAGCGCTGCTGCCCGCTCGGTGGCCGTCTCGCCGCCCTCAAAGCCAACAAGGCTGCCTGCCTGACGGCGCCCTCATGACACCATGCCACCTCACCTGTGAGGAAGCCGTACATGCTGCATCCTGTGCAAGGGCAGCCGTCGCTGTGACCAGCCAGGTCCCGGCCTGGGGCGGTGAGCATGCATGCATGCATGCGCATGGGCCCTCCGAACAGCGTATGCGCCGACAGCTGCTCGCCCCGCCCCCGCTGGCCTGCAGGACTACGGCGGCGGCCTGCGCACGCTGGGCCTGTGCCCGCCCACCCCCAACTGCATCAGCACTGCAGAGGAGGCCAATGACCCGCAGCACTACGTGCCACAGTGGTGAGCAGCAGTTGCGCATGTCCCCCGACTCCGCTTGCTCAGGGCTGCCAGCGTTGGAGCCGCAGCGTATCGCCTCGGAGAGGCCTGCACATCCCAGCGGGGCCAGCACGGCAAGGTTTTGTGCCCCCGCATCCTCCTCTGCACAGCTCGACGTGCAGGGCTCGTGAAACCTGGGCCCTGCCCTGACGCTGCTGTGCTCACGCCCCCCCCCGGGTGCAGGACCTACAACCCGGAGGAGGGCCGCGGCCGCAAGAACCCGGCCACCCGGGATCAGGCCATGAAGGAGCTGGTGGAGGTGGGGGGCCACCGGGGGGGCTGCCCCGTAGGGACAGCCGTTACAGGAAACCGGGCTGAATTCCACTTCTAGGGGTGCTCTACCCTTCCCCCTCCCTGAGCTGGCACGGGCTGGATGGGCGCTGCCACCTAAGGGATGCTCCCGCCCGCCGTGGGCCCCCTCTGCCGCTTGCTGCCGCGGGCCTGGCACCACAGTCCTGAGACGCTGCCATGCCGGCCATGAGGACGCGCCGAAGCGTCCGGCCTGCAACCCGGGCTGCCGTCTGCTCAGCAGAGGCTGCTTCTGCTGCTTCTCATGACAGCCGACTCTCAGCGGCGCACCCCCTGCTGTATGCTCCTTCCCCCTCAGCGCCCCCCCCTGGGTCCCGCTTGCCCCCCGAAGGTGGTCAAGAGCAGCAAGCCCGATGGCTTCACCCCCACCATCATCAAGCAGACCGACGACTACCTGTACGCCGAGTTCGAGGTGCGCCAGTGCTGAACTACCCCTCCCCCCCAAAGCAAAACACACACAAAAACAATGTTTTCCTCAGCTACCTGTATGCCGAGTTTGAGGTGCGCCAGTGCTGCCTGGGTGATGCTGGTCTCCCGCCCCCCCCCCACCCCACCCACCCACCCCCACACCCGCACCCACACCACCCATACACACACCACCCCACCTCAAACAAAAAGCGCTTTTCTGAGCTGCCTGCACGCCGAGTCTGTGTCGCCGCGATGCCGGCCGCGTGCCCTTCAGCTTGTCGCCAGGCAGGCCCGGCGTGCCGCCCATGTGGGTTGCCACCGGCGCCACGTCCCCCCGCTTCCCGCTCCCGCCCTCCGCCCCCCCCCCCCCCCCCCCAAAAAAAAACCACAACAAACACACATACACCACCACCACCCGCAGTCCCCCACCTTTGGCTTCATCGACGACGTGGAGTTCTTCTTCCCCTCCGACAAGCCCGGCATCGTCGAGTACCGGTGAGGGGCAGTGAGAAGGGTGGGAGGACAGAGAAAGGGTCGAGCACCGGTGAGGCAGGAGAGGCAGCGCCCGTGCTGTCGGCTGGGCGGCAGGCCCCGCGCTGGGGCCAGGCAGCACACTCCGCCGCGAGCCCCTGCCCAAGCAGGCGGCACGAGGTGACCCCTCGCCTGCCTCGCGCGCCCCATGTTCCTCGCCTGTGCCTTCCTTGCTCGCCCTGTTCATGTCCTGCATCGTCCGTGCCTGCGCCTGCGCTGCGCAGGTCTGCCTCGCGCATCGGCCAGTCTGACGGCGACATCAACCGCAAGCGCATCAAGGCGCTGCGCCTGGAGCTGCAGAAGAAGGGCTGGAAGTCCATCGGCTACTGAGCTGCCGAGCCGATAATTGACAGCTTCAGAAGAAGGGGTGGAAGTCTGTGGGCTACTGAGCTGCAGCTCATGAGCCGCCGAACCGAGCGCCTGCCGCTGTGCCTCATTTGATTTTGTGTGCAAGGCATGAAGAGATGGAAACCGTGTGGAAGAGCGTGCCCCGCAGCTGAGGCGCCCCGGCTGCCATGGAATCGCCCAAGACCAGGGATGCTTCTTGCCACATGCAATCATGCTGCTCACGGAGCCAGGTGTCCAGTGACATGTCATGACATGCAGTGGCCTGCTTGCTGGATGCTGCTGGCGGCTGCCAAACAACCAGCACCGAGAGTAGAGCGTCAGTCAGCCGACTTTGAAGCATCGCCTTGCTTCGTTCAACAAGCAAGTACCCCTGGCCTCCAGTCCCAAGCTTCTCTGCCTGCAACTCCTGGCCCCAATTGCATGCACAGGAATACGAATGACCAGGACATACGCATGCTTGTGGAGGACGGCTGCGGCGGCCACTGGTTGGGTTAACTGGCAACAGAGAAGAAAAAGCGTTGCCGGACGGGGTCCAGGCACGGCAGCTGCGCTGCATGCCAAGGGGGTTTCTCCCACTTCGAAATCAGGCTGGCCTGCAGGTGTCGCGGTGGGTGGGCCAGTGGGCGCGCTGGCACTCGGGGCTGCACAGGAGGCGAATGGGGTTACGTGCATATTTGGTGCGGCTCGGGGGTGGCCAAGGCCGCCAATCGTTGTGTGTGAAAAAGGGCCTCATCTTTATTCTATCCACCCGCACCGCCCGCCTGACACAACCTGCCGTGAGCTGGGGCTCCTCACCTGCAGTAGCGTACGGTGCCGCAGCGGGCGCAGCGCTTGAGCCCGCGTGTGGCCACGCACCCCTCGGCCGCGCAGACGCGGCGCGCAGGTGCCACGCGCTCAGTGCCGGCGGCGGCGGGCCCCAGCCTTGCCAGCGCCCTGCCTGCATGCTCCCGCACTTCAGGGCTGGTATGATTTCGCAGGTACTGCAGCGCCTCGATGCCACCTGCCTCGGTGATGGCCTGCCCCTGGCTGCGCTGCGGGCTGCCAGCGGCCGCGGAGCTGAGGCTCTGCACTGCTTGGATCATCATGCCTGCATTTGCGTCGCTCCCCATGATTTGCATCATGGCGGGGATGGCGCCGCGCTCTGCTGCAACCTCTGCCGGGCACTCCGCGGCCAGGGTGCAAAGGGCAACCATGGAGTTGTCACGCAGCCCCTGGTGGGCCGCCTGCGCCAGCTGTGTCAGCCGCGGCAGGGCGCCGGCCTCGATGCAGGCCAGCGCAACCTGCCTGCTCCCTTTCACTGTGGCGGCAAGGGTGCCGGCTGCGCCAGTCTGCAGCTCTTTATCGCGCTGCCGGGCAGGGTCCAGCAGCCTCACGAGCATTGGAATGGCTCTGGCGTCTGCGTCCAGGGCTGCACCAACCTCGTTGCTCTGCTGCTTTGAGAAGTAAGACAGCAGGCCGACGGAGGGATAGAGTGCCGTCTTGTTGCCGCTGCACAGAAGCTGGACTGCAGCTGGTATGCCGCCTGCTGCGGCAGCTGCACGCGTCACCTCTGCATCATTGTGGCACAGCATCATGAGGGCATTTGCTGCAGAGGCCTGGGCTTCCTCGCTGTTGCTGCCAAACATCGGCACCAGGGCAGGCAGCGTGCCGGCTGCCAGCATGGCTTGACGCAGCTCCAGGGCGGTCCCCCCCATATCTAGCAGGACGGCTGCAGCGGCCGCCGCGACTGTTGCTACGCTGCTGTTCAGCAGCCGCACCACCAGGGGAATGGCGCCCTCCGCCGCAGCAGCCCGGCAAGCCTCGGGCTTGCCTTTGCAGGCCGTTTGCAGGGCGTTGAGAGCCTGCAGCTGCTGCGCAACGCCACCGCTGCGCAGGCGCCGCACCAAGGCGGGTACGCTGCCGCCTGGGGTCGGCATCAGGGGACTGCACAGCAGACAGATAAACAGTTGGGAGCTGGGAAGGGATCAAGCAGGAAGCTGGGGCCAGACAAGTACGGGATAAGAGGCACGTGCGGCAGCAAATGCGGGGCAGTGGCGGCGGCGGTGAGCGAGCCGGCGCTCACTTTAGAGCGGGCGCTTTGAGGAGCAGGCCACGCCTACTGTTGGCCGAGGCTGTTTGAGGTGCCGATGTGCATAAAGAAGTCAGGCGAGCACCTGCAGGCGGCCAGGACCGCAGGGCCGCTCCTAGAAAGGGATTGCACACCTTGTAAAGGTCACAAAAGCCGGTAGGGAGGGTGGAGTCGCCGCTGGCTGTGCTGCCGCCCTGCACGGAAGCGTGCGCGCCGCCAGCATTGCCGGGGGCCCCCTCCCGGGAGCCTCCTGCCCTTTGCCCGTCCTGCAGGCATGACCATGCGCCTAAGAGCTCAGACCCTCTGCGCTGTACTTTCAAATAAGACCAGGTCCGCTTGTTACAGCGGCTTAGTGTATCGGCACCACCAGGGAATAGAGAGCGGATGTGGTTGCTACCGCCGCACCCAGCTGGCAGAAGCCCTCAGGCCCGCTTGCATGTGCGCCGGTGGACAGCCCAGTGGGCTGCCTGGCACTCGGGGCTGCATGACAATGAAAAAAACCCAAGGATGTAAAATGGTTGGCTCAAGAATGGCACATAATGCGAGACTGTGCTGGCAAGCGAAAATCCCTGCAAGACGTGCCCTCCGCCGCCGCTCCGCCCCGCCCGGGGCCTCCCCACCCCACCCCACCCAAGCACTGCCACCACCACCACCAACACACACACACACACTGCCCACCCATGCACCCACCTGCAGTAGCGCACGGCACCACAGCGCGTGCAACGCTTGAGCCCGCTCGTGGCCACGCACCCATCGGCCGCGCAAACACGCACCGCAGGCCTCGCTCGCACTGTGCTGACGTCTGCAGCCTCCGCAGCTGCATGCGGCCCTGCCAGCGCCGTGCTTGCAAGCTCCCGCAGTTCGGTCTCGGCGTGGTTTTGCAGGGCCAGCAGCGCAGCTCTGCCCCCTGCCTCGATGATGGCCTGGCTGCGCTGCGAGTTGCCGGCAGCCAGGCAGCCAAGGCCTCGTGCAGCGTCCGCCTGGATTCCCACCCCCCTGCCGCTAGCAACAATGTTCACCAGGGCGGGGATGGTGCCAGGCTCTGCTGCCACCTCGGCCGGGCATTGCCCGGCAAGGCCGCACAAGGCAGCCACCACCGCCTGGCCATACAACCCATCAAGAGCCGCCTGCGCCAGGTGTGTCAGCCGCGGCAGGGCCTCAGCCTGGATGCAGGCCAGCGCGAGCTGCCTGCTGTTGCTGCCGATCGCGGCGATGGTGAGGGCGCTTGCCATCACATCATCGTCGTCCTGCCAGGCAGGATCCAGAAGGCTAACAAGACTTGGGACAGCTCCCGGGGCAGCTCCAATGGCAGCGCACAGCTCGCCTGTGTCCTCCGGAACGAGGGCGCACAGTAGCAAAAGGGTGTCCTTGAGAGTCGCCCCGTTGCCACTGCACAGCAGCTGGACGACCGCTGGTACGGAACCCGCCGCCACAGCTGCCTGCCTGGCATCGTTGTTCTCCTGGCACAGCACAACCAGGGCATCCGCTGCATGGGCTTGGACTGTCTCGCTGCTGCTGCGCAGCAGCGGCACCAGGGCAGGCAGCGCTCCGGCTTATAGCATGGCCGGACGCAGCTCTGCTGCACTCTCCCCAACCACCTCAATGGCGTTTGCCGCGGCCGCCTGGACTTGTGCTGAGCTGCTGCGCAGCAGCCGCACCAGCACGGGAATGGCGCCCGCCGCGGCCGCTGCTCTGCTGGTAGTCTCTGGCCTGCCTATGCAAGCGGCCGTCAGGGTTGACAGGGCCTGCAGCTGCTGCTCGCAGCTGCTGCTGGGCAGGCGACGCACCAGGATGTCCATTCCTGGGGCCAACTCCGGGATCCCCGAAGGCAGACTGCCCTGCAAGAAGACGGATGCGGAAACTGACAATAGAGCAGGGCAGAAGCGCATGACGAGTAGTGAGGCAGCTGAGGGTAGACCAGCAGGAGGGGCTGCAGGCGGCGGTGGCGACGCGGCAAGCGGCGAGCCAAGGCGCTCACGTTTGAGCAGGCGCTGGCCATGTGTTGCTGAATCGCCCTCCCAGGAAGTCGGGCAGGCACTGGCGTGGCCCTCAGAGGTTGCAGACGCACGAACTCTTTCAAGCCTCCCAACACCGGACTGAGACGAGAGCAAGCTTGGGCCCTGGTCAAACGTTTGGTATGTTGGCCATTCCGCTGTTGAGCTGCCGGTAGGACCGCGGCCGGGGGCGGCCCACCCTGTGCAGCGCGTGGTTTGCCTGCTGTGCGTGCTTGTGTTGCCGGCGGCGCTTCTCTTCCCAGCTCATTACACTTGGTTTTAGGTCTAGGTCGAACCCATCTGGCCTCAAGCAAGGATCCTTTAAACCATCCAAATCCGCTGTCGACTTGTAAAGGAAGCTAGGTGGGCCTCTGCTGCTATGCTGGCCTCATGTTGTCGTCGGCATGAGCTGTACTCGTATCCTGCACCCCAAGCTGCACATGCTCCAGGGAGCTGCGCCTGCCGCACCGCCCGCTGCAGCCTGTACCGCTTGCTTGGGGTGCAGGCTATGAGAGCAGCTGCTAGAAGTGCAGGCTGTTTTGATATTGCATGGTTTCTTCTGGTCTGGAATTGAAGTGCCTTGTATATCAAGCTGCCCTCAGACCCTCCTGCTGCCGGCTGCATGGAGGCGACCTGGCACGCTGAGAATTGCGGGCTGTGCGCTGTGCAAGGGCAGGATGCTGGATGCAATGGACTCTCTTGTGCTTCTTGACACTCCTGCAACTCTTGACACTCCTGCAACCCTTTTGGCTGACTGTGAAACAATATCTGCAGGTATATGCCGTCTATTACAAACAAGATCAAAAGAGCTTGCATTTCCAGCAGGCTGCTCCCTTTTCTCGCACCACAAGCGCCACAGAGTTGCAGGGAGCTTAGCGGCTGAACAGCGTGGCTGTGACGCCTGTTTGCAGCCGCAGCTAGTGGCGTGGCATGAACACCTGGGGCAAGGTGGTGAAGAGAGCCTCCTCAGCGTTCCAGTCGCCAGCCCATGCCTGGCCATAGAGCTTGCGAGCCAGCTCTGATGCCACGCCCAAGTCGGCCGCCTGGGCAATGTCGGTGAGCTTGACTTTTGGGGCGGCGTTGGCGGCAGCGGCCGGCACGGCGGGCTCAGGCATCACCTCTTCAATCTGCACCGCAGGGAAGAAATGAGCTCCCAGGTGGGCATGCACTCAAGAGCATGAGAGCTTGGCCGGCGTGACAAGTCGGGTGGAAGGTGCCGCACTCAGCAGGAGCAGTGCAGCGCTGTCTGACGCTTAGCACGCCGATGCAAGGAGCCCCGCAAACTGCATGGACCCAGGCAGCAGAGCCAGGCAGCACCCCAGCCGTCAGGCCCTCCATTCCTCCCCTTCCTACCCACCTGTGCCCCAGCCATGGCCAGGTTCACTGCTTCCATCTCAGCCTCTACCTCCCGCTCCCCGCTGGAGGTGGCGGCGGCGCCCTGCAGGGAGGCGCCCTGCAAACAAGCAGCTTTGAGACACGAGCCCCCGCACCAGGGCAGAGGGCGCCTACTTCCAATCACGGCTGCCTCGTGCACAGGCAGAGGAAGCAGCACCCTCACCTGCTCAAGGTGCGCGTTGTGTTCATGCTCTGGTATGGTCCGCCACTCTGCCCCACCTTCCCCTCACCTGGCCAGCCATCAGCTGCAGGATGAAGCCCTTCAGCTCCTCAGCCACATGCTTGGCGATGTTGCTGGTCTGCACGCTGAGCTCTTGCCGTGTGCTGGCGATGGCGATGGCGCTGCTCAGCGCGCCCAGGCGATTGACGGCGGACTCCAGCGGAGAGAGCTGCGCATCCCCGGCCAGCTTTCCGCGCTGCATGGCGGTGAGCACCTGGTCCCCTGTGGGGATGATATCCTCTGCGGGCAAGGAGAGGTGGCGAGGACAAAGGGGGGCTCGGGTGAGGGAGCGGACTGCCGCAGCAGGCAGGAGCTGGAGACCGTGTGCTAGCGTTGCGCTGAGCACAAGCATGGCAGCTGCAGACTGCAGTGCCTGCGGCACATGGGTTTGCGGCATGTTTTGACCACGGCATAAAAAAGAGGCTGGCAGAGCAGCCGTGGAGGCGCAGAGCAGCGGCAGGCTGCGCAGAGCAGGTCGGCAATATGCCCTGGTTTGCTGCAAGCGCCTAATCTGGCGCTTGGGATGCAGAACCGTTCCACTCAAAAAGCGCGTAGCATTACGCTGCCTCATCTCAGTGCCGGGGCGCAGGCTGAGGCGTGCCGCACACGAGGCAGCCTTGAGGAAGGCCTCGTCAAAGAGGAGCTCCATCACTACGTGGCTGTCCTCGTGCCTGGCTGCAGGGCAGGAGGGTTGTTATTTGACGCAGATGGCGGGTGGCAGCACATTGAACATAAGCTTGCGTGTGGGGCCATGCTTCAAACGCCAAACTGGCTCTCTCGGTTGCCAGGGGGTTCATGCTGGTTCTGCAGCCAGCACAGTGCAGCGCTAGGCGCACAGGCGCGCCCCGCCAGGGGCCCCATACCTGCAGCCAGTGCATTAAACGCTGCCTGGCCCCTTCTCCTGGTGGCAGCCTCACGCAGCGCCCCACCCACAATGCGCTCCATCACCGCATGAACCTTTGAGCCGGGCTGCAGTGGCAACACACACATCTGGGAGCTGGGATTTGCGCACGGCCGCAGCGCTGATGCATGCACGCTGCTTGCAGGATGCCTCTCCAAATGCAGAAGCCACCACGTCCAGTTGTACCCAACCAAACGCACCTTTGAACGCTCCAGAGCCCCCGCCAGCGCCTCTCCCAGACGACCCGTGGCAACCAGGTAGGCATCGCGAATGTCCAGGATGTTCTCAGGCAGGCTGAATTCCAGGAAAAGCCCGATGTCCAGCGCGTGGGAGCGCGGCTGGCTCGCCAAGTGCCCGTATGCAGCTGCAGGAGGCAATGGGAGTGGGGAAGAAAGGAAATTGTACTGTGGGCATGGTCCGTTGGAATGTAAAAAGTGCTCGCATGCTGTATGATGCAAGCAGAGCAGCCGGCAGGCCTACAGGTGCGGACTCCCAAAAGACGTGTCCGAGCACTCATCCCACTGCCAGTCCGCGGCACTCACTGTCCTCCACCAGCTGGCCGACCAGAGGCTGCAAGCGCAGCATGGCGCCATCCAGGTGGTGCATGCGGGACAGGGTGGCTGCCAGGAATGCCTCCACACACTCGGCCTGCAAGCAGGGGCAGCAGGGGCAGCTGAGCGGGGTGGCAGCGTCCCAAGGGTGGTAGAGGACACCTGGTGGGAGGGCGGGCCCCTGCTCGGAGAGCCATGCAGCACCCCAAAATCGAGCATACACAACCACTCCCAGACCCACTCACGTAGCCCTCCAGCAGGCCCGCTGTGGTGATTGCCCTTGCCGTGTGCACCGCAAGCTGCAGGGCCAGGCGCTCAGCCAGCTGCCACTGGCTGTTGTGCGCCGCCTCCTGGATGCCCGGATGCTACAGCAGCCCAGGGGCTCTGGCAGTGTAAGTTGAACAGGCAGACGAGCATGACAGAGCAGACTAGCCGGCAGAAGAGCGCTGCCGGCGCTGTCAGTCACGCAACACGGGCGCCCCACCAGCTGGGTCAGCGACTCCGCGAGGGAGTCCAGCGTGGCAAACCCAAAACCCACGGCCAGGGGCCGCGCTAGGGTGTCCAGAGTCTGGGACACCTGCTGCACAGCCTGCACCGCAGAGGGGGGAGTGGAGTGCTGAGCAGGTGCTGACGGGCAGCTGGGCCTTCATCACAGAGGGGCGGTAGGCCAGGGGCCAGGCCGCCACAATTTAAACAGTGCTCAGGCACAGCACCTGTTGCTGCAAGCCGTGCTCAGCTGCAACCCGCCTGCAATGGCACTGCCGTCTCCCGCCTCCATGTCCCCAAACCTGCCTCTGATAGGAGCAGCGCTCCCTCCATGACAAAGGTTAACAGGTTGCACGTGGCCCCTGCCCTGGCGCGGCTCATGCCTACTAACTCGCCCCACACGCGCTGCAGGGAGGTGAAGGCCTCTTCGAAGCGCCCTCCCTGCTCTGTCAACACCTGACGCAGGTGCGCCGCTTCACTCTGCAGGCCCGGGGTTGAAAAGAGAGGGCAGGCAGGAGTGCAGTGCAGCGGGAGCGCCCGCAGGGGCACTGGGCAGGCTTTGGGAGCAGCGCGCGGTCGGTGGGGCGGCGGGTCGGCAGGCGGTTGGTGGGATTGACGCTAAAGAAAAGCACACCAGGATCCGTCCGAGCGCCCTGCTCACCTCCCTGCCACGCATGGCGGCGACAGAAGCCTGCAGAGGCCAGAACAAGGTAGAAGTGGAGCTGCTTCAGTTGGGCCAGCTTTGGCCGGCACCCTGGTCTGGGTCTGGGTGGCTCAATCTCGCTTCACAACTGCTGATGCGCTCACAGAGAGCTCGTGTCCGGTTGCTGCCAGCTCCCGTGGGCTGTTCAGCGCAGGAGAGGCACGCCCCCCTGTCTCACAAGGCCGCAGTGGTATCAGGAGGCACGGGTGCAGCAACTCAGGGGCTCGTTGAATGGTCAGGGGGGCCAACGAGCCTGAAGAGGGGGCTTGCGAGGAAAAAACCGTCAGGGTCAGATTGCGTGTGTTCAAATAGGCCGGAAGGATCACACGACTGCTGTGATTGGCACGGCAGGGCTGCTGCTGCTCTGCGGATGAGGCTGGCGCAGGCAGCATGGGTGCTGCAAACCACTGTTGCCATTGGCTTGGCGGTCGCTGCACCTTCTTCACTACCTCATCGTCCCTGCTTGGCCAATGCCACATATGAATGTACCCACATGTGGGAAAGGGTCATCCAGTGGAGGCACCAAGCCCTGCATGAGAAATCTGGCATCTTGCATCTGCGGGCGGCAGCATGCTTTCCTGGGCAGCGGCCCTGTGCCTTCTCGACTTCCGGATATCAATTGTATGCCTTCGCGCCATGATCAGCCTGCATGGCCTAAAAACGTGCGCAGACCTGTGGCGCTGTTCGGTCATTCAACACATTATTTCACAGTAGGCGGTAGGGTCGTGAGAGCCAGATGTTCCTGAGGGTCATGCCCACATGCGCAGTTTGGCGAGCGGTGCATCATTGAGCCGGCCCCGCCTTTGCACGAGGAACCCTCCTCCCCAGGGGTCTCTTCTGAGCTCCGCCCGAACACACGGTTCGCCCCTCCCCAAACGAACACCTTGCCTCCGCTCTCTTCGTACTTGCGCTGCATAACATGGGCGCAAAGCGCAGGGCCACAGCGGGCACAGCGCACGGCAGCAGCCTGGTTCAAATGTCATCGTCATCGCTGCCAAACGCCGCTCGCAGCGCATGCGCCGCTGTGCCCCCGGGCTCATCCTCGGCTGCTGCTCCACCGCCGCCGCCTGCCCCTGCGGCAGCACCGCCATCCTCGCTGCTGCCACGGCCGCCCCCAGCGCCGCCGCCGCCCTCTTCTTCATCCCCCCAGTCCACCCCGCCGCCCTGCTGCTGCTGCTGCGCGCCGTCCTGCTGCCGCTGCTGCTCCTCCTCTTCTTCCTCATACTCCTGCCCTGGCAGCCGCAGCAGCACCTGCAGGGCGGCAACGGCGTGGCAGGACGGGTGAGCCAGCAGGGCGCGTGCCCGCGCTTGCCCCACACCAGCCAAGCTTGGGCAGCCAGCATGGGCGCAGTGGTGCCGCTCGCTCGACCGGGCGACCGCAACTGCCAGCGGCTCAGAGGGGGGGCCAGGTACTGGACTCCAGCACCGGGGGCGGCCGGCAGTGGCGTGCAGCAGAGCAGGCGGTGGGCTGTGGCAGGACCGGGGGGGAGCAGCCCACCTTCTCCGGCAGCAGCGCCTGCTGCTCCTCCTCGTCCTCCTCGCCCTCGCCCTCGCCCCGCGGCGCGCGCTTGCGCTTGCGCAGCTCCAGCCGGGTGTTGAGGTCGTGGAAGCGTGCGGTGCCGTCGTCGGCAAAGCGGAACAGGTAGGTGGAGGCTGCGCCCAGGAGGGGGGGTGGGGGGGTGGGTGAGTGGGTGGGTTGTGTGTGTGCGTTTGGGGAGTGGGGGTGTGGGGAAGGTGTTGGAAGTCCTGTTGGGCAGTCTTGCCCGGCTGCGTGACGCAGCGCAGCTGCCCTGGACGGCACCCAGAAGCCACGCGCCGAGGGCAGCTCTCAACCAAGAAGACAAACACTTGGGTAAGCACCCATCACATACAAAAACACCTCCAAAAGAAGAGCAGGCGAGAAGAACGCAGCCGCTTTGGGGCCAGGAGGGAGCCAGGCAGGGGGGTGGGCCAGGCCACGGAGGTTGGATTGTGTGTGTGGTGGGCCAGGCGCAGGCGGGAAGGGGGGGGGGGGGNGGGGGGGGGGGCGCGGCGGCGAGGC
>KQ482053.1:476573-490269 GCA_001430745.1 Auxenochlorella pyrenoidosa | reverse complement strand
CCCCCCCCCCCCCCCCCCCCCACCCACGCCCCCTGCTGCAGCTACAAAACAGAGGCCTGCCTGCGCTTCAGCGGCGTGGCGTTGGCGGCCGCCTGCATCTGGCTCGCCATGAAGCTGCTCAAGCAGGACACGCACGTCTACACAGGTGGGCGGCATGTACTGTTGTGTTTTGTTGGTGCTGCTGTGCACTGCAAACGGCCAGGGCTGTTGGACGAGCTGGGCTGCTGCCTGCTGGCGAGCCTGAGAGGCTCGCACCCTGTGCGGCAGGTGTGCAATGTGCCAAAGCTGCGCTCCAGGGGACGTGTGGGCGCATGAACCGCTTCGCGGTCGTGCTGCCTCCATCCGCCATGCGGCTGCAAACCCTGCATCGGAAGCCCTGACATGCGCACGCCCCCCCTCCCCCCTGGCTCTGCCTCAACCACCCACTCGCACCTCACCCCCGCCCGGCGGCTCTGCAGAGGATGGCCAGCTGTGGTGGGTGGCTGCCGGGGTGACAGAAGAGGACCTCGAAGGTGAGTTGGGGAGCGGTTGACGCGATGGGCGAGGCAGGGCATGGAGGGGAGGGCGCGTTTGCTTCGGGCCGCCTGGCGCACGCCGGCGCATCCACGCCGGCGCATGCCGCACAGCCGGCTGCTCGCGGCGCTGCGCCGCCTGCCGCCTGCGCGCATGCCCCGCCTCCTGTGGTTGGGTGCGGCCAGTTCGTGCCTTGTGTCGCCTGGAACTGGGCGTTCGTTCCCGTATGTCTCATTCCCACGTTTCTTGGCCTCATTGTTCTTTCTTTCCTTCTCAGGTGTGGAGGACCGTACGTCTCATTCCCACGTTTCTGGGTCCATGCTTCTTTCTTTTCCTTCTCAGGTGTGGAAGACTACCTGCAGGAGCTGTATGTGCCCAACCTCTATGCCACCTACTCAGACAAGGACCTGGTACTGCAAGCGGCGCAGGTGGGCGGAAGCTGCCGTACCTGAGCCAGCCGTGGCCGACATCAGTCTAGCTCGGGCCTGCCCAAGGCTGCACAGCACTGCCAGGGCTGCAACTCGGCTGCCGGCAGCACAGCGGGGCTGCCGTCGTGCCTGTTTCCCCGGCTAAGCCAACTGCAAGCGTAGCTGGGTGCACGCACCAGTGCCGATACATGTGAAGCTGGTGACAGATGAGCCAGCAGGGGCCCACCTGTGCAACCCACCCACCTGGCAGCTCTGAGCTGCTCCTCTTGCCCTGCCTTTGGCCCCTCAGGTGCTCAACCCGGAGCAAGCAGCAGCGGCAGCAGCAGCGGCGGCGGCGGCGGGGGCGCCCGCGCCGCATGCAGCCCTGGCGCTGCCTGCCGATATCGCTGCCGCTAACCGGGAGTCGTGGGCAGCAGTTGGCGCCGCAGTGCCCCTGCGGCCTGCAGAGGCTGCTCCGCTGCCCTTACCTGACCTGCCGCCGGCCGCAGTGGTGCAGCAAGCCGGGCAGCCGCAGCAGCCAGGCATGCAGCAGAAGGCGCAACAGCAGCAGGGCTCGCAGCCCAAGCAGCAGCAGGCAGCGGCAGCGATGGATGATGAAGACTATGATGAACTGTTTGATGGCCTGAGCTGATGATGTCACCAGTGTCAACGCCTGCTATCCTCCACTTCGCACACACTGCACTTCCTATCCCCATCTGTGAAATAGTCAGGAATTGTCATTTTGCAAATTTCAAAGCTTAACCTGGTTTCCAGAAGGGATGGTCTAAACCAGCCATGTCCTGACTGCATCGGGCAGCAGCGGCAGAGCGGGCGGCATAGGCGGCTGCTCTGCCCGGCGAGCCCAGCAAGCCGTCACTTCAACGGAGCACGCAGGCCTTGTTTGTATCAAGGACCTCGTCTGCACCGAATCGTAGAACTGTTTCATATTTTGGAGCTCCCAAAGCCGGTGATCGTTCTCGGCCCACTGTCATGGCGCCCAGGGAGAATGTGCTGCAGCGCGTGCAGCGGTAGGTCATCCTGAGAAGTTGCAGGAGCCCGAGTGCAGCTGTGGCCGTGACAGCTGCTGCTGCCGCTGCCGCCGCCGCCACTGCCAACCCAGCCAGCAAGCCGCTCTGAGCCCGCCGCCGTTGGTTTCTCACAGCCGTCATGCGTTGCCCCTGCAGCACCTGCGATGAAGCGCTGGAGGCCGCGGCAGCAGCGGGCGACGTGACCCTGCAAGTGTCGGCGCTGGCGGGTGCCGCCGCTGCGCTGCCGCCACCACCCGCTATCCTGCACGCGTGCCAGTTCATGCGCCTGCCCATCCGCTTTGACAGCCTGCAGGCCGAGGTGAGCCCCGTGAGGGGGTGTCCACCCCTCGACAACATGCTGTCGTGTCATGCTGTTGGGCGCGAGGTGTGGGCTGTCGAGGTCGGCCCCTCCCTCAAGTGCGTGTACCCGCCACCCGCCGGCTGCGGCCGCTGCCTCGACTCGCGGGCCAGGCCCACGGCACTCTAGCCCCAATCTGTTGACCGTCGACCGCCCCGCCGCAGGTCAACGCCATGGCGCTGTTCCACCTCCTGGACTTTGGCTCCAGCTTTGACTCCCTGCTGCTGGCCAAGACTGGCAAGGGTGAGGTGCTAATCTTGTGTAGTCTTACAACTTGTCGTTCGAAGGCTTGTACCAGCCCGAAGGGTGAGGTGCAGCGCCGGCGGCGGCAAGCGCCAGCGGCGGCCTGGAGGGCCAGCCACAGGCAGCCAGACCTTGGGCAGGGCTTGCAGCGCCGCGCACGGCTGGCCTTCCAGCCAGGATGCACCCGCTTATTGCATGGTGCTTTGACCATGCAGCGGCATGTGTAGAGGTCCTGCCAGGTCTGCTGGGCGCCGCACCATCACTTGTGATACCCCTGGGGTGGTGCTGTTCCGCCGCCAGTGGCCGCGCCACCACTGCAACGCTTTGCACGCCCTGCCTGCCGAGTGCAGACGCGCGCGAGACGGTCCAGTTTGGGCTGCTGGGCATGCTGATGCACGGCGCGCCGCTGGAGAGCCACCACTGGCTGTCAGAGTTCAACAGCTACCAGGCGAGTGTCGGCTGCCAGCCGCACTTGCTTCCGACAGCCAGCCAGGCCGGCCCGCAGCCGTGCATGTCGGCAGCCACTGGCGTGCGCGCTCCTGCGCCCATGCCCCTGTCAGGCGCCGCGCC
The DNA here is from genome assembly GCA_001430745.1 of Auxenochlorella pyrenoidosa. NCBI lineage: Eukaryota > Viridiplantae > Chlorophyta > Trebouxiophyceae > Chlorellales > Chlorellaceae > Auxenochlorella > Auxenochlorella pyrenoidosa. Next base: position 487,150 of record KQ482053.1, on the reverse strand, counting down.
CTTGCGCCCTGCCGGCCGGCTCTGCCCCGCTTCAGATGAGAATGAGGGCAGAAACTCCCACAGAAACTGCCTTTGCCGCCAGGCTTGCGTTGCTGACGTGGCGTGACCTGCCCGTGCTTGCAGGTCTTCCAATACTTCAATGTGGATGCATCAGGTCAGGGCTGCCACCCGGCGTGCGCAACCGCCCCTCGCAGGCTGCCCCTGAGAGTCCCTGCCGCGGCGCTTGCCGCTGCCGTGGCGGCGACACAGGCGGAGACATGGGTTGGCAAGCGCCACCGCCGTCGTCGCTGCGGCCGTCTTCTGCCGGCCATGGAATGTCGGGTCGACCACCCGCCCTTCCTGCTGCGCCTGCCCGCATCGACGGCAGCCCGCTGCTCCCAACAGCACGCGCGCGTTGCGCGCCATGCGTGCCCCATCCTCTGCAACCTGCCATGCATGCCCCTTCTGTCCCTGGTTGCAGAGGATGAGGCGGTGCCTGGGCTGCCGGGGGTGGTGATGTCGCGGCAGGGGCCGCTGGGGGCCTTCACTGCCAAGCTCCGAGAGGTCGTGAGCGAGACCGGGAAGGTCCTGGGCGACTCAGGTCGGCTGCGACCGGGGCCAGCCCGGGGGCAAACTTACATAGCCGTGGCCCTGCTCCCGGGGCTGCGCGGCGGCGCACGGCAGCGCTGGCCCCTCCCCTGTGCCCACGCAGCCGCCGCCCGCGCAGCGCGGCTCTCGCCCACCGCCAGGCATGCTGGCTGCGCTCGCCTGGGCAGGCCCCTCATTGCACCCACTGGGCTGCCACCAGCCTCCAGCTGTGGCCTCATGCTGTCATCTAGTCGTGCCTGAAGCATTCCAATTTCATATTGCGCACGCAGGCCACGCCAGCCTGGGCGCCCTCATCCTGGCCAACCTGGATGCCCAGGCAGCTGCCGGGCAGCCGCCCTCGGCTGCCGCCCTGGTGGAGGAGCTGGCCGACACCTTCCCGGCCTTTGAGGACAGCGGGCTGTACCGCGGCAAGCAGGTGGGTGGGGTGGGGTGGGGGGTGGGGGAGGGGCTTGTACCGCAGCAACCAGGTGAGGGGGGGCTGTACCGCGGCAAGCTGGTGAGGGGGGCTGTACCGCCCGCCCACCGAGGGGGTTTTGCCGGCCACAGGGGAGCTTGGGAGCACACGCCTGGCCCCTCTATTGCCATTGTTGGTCATTTCGATACAATTGAATGGGGCATACCTGCGTGGAGCGCCGAGGTGCCTGCCAGCGCCTGGCAGGCAGGCCCGGGCCCCAACCCACCCCCCGGGTGCTTGTCTCCTCGGTAAAGCAGTTTGCAGTCAGTCTCGTCAGCTACACAGTTTGCATTCAACGGGGACCTCATGTCGAGCGCTTCCTCTCATCAGACCAACAGCCCGCGCACCTGCGCCGCTTCCTGACAGGTGCACTTCTGCCGCAAGGCGCAGCTGCTGGCGGCCCAGCTGCACCTGCGCTTCCGCGGCGCCGACCCCCGCTTCCGCTTTGCCGACATGGCCCAGCTGGCTGCCGACTCGGGTGCGCGCTGTGGTGTGTGTGTGTGTGTGTGGACGTGCGTGTGTGTGTGTGCGCGCCGGGGGGCGCACAGCGCGGCTTGCACGGCGCGGTGGCGCGGCGCCTTGATCCCGCGCTCGACTGTTGATGCGCCCTGTCTGCGGGCATGGGCGGCGCAGCGGGCGGCCTTGCCCTGGCACGCTGGCATGTGCGGGCGGAGCACTGGCCTCTTACTGGCCGCACCCAGCCTGCCCCGTCTACATGGGTCCTGTCCCCTGCAATGCAGGCAACGTGCTGCCTGCGGTGTTCCGGCGCCAGGGCCTGCTGCAGCTTTCTGACGGCCTGGCGGCAGCGGTCGACGCAGGTGGGTTTGACAGCCTGAGGTCTTGCAAACATCATCTGCGCAGCCAGCCGGGCAGGAATGGCGAGCACCCCCCCCACCCCACCCTACCCCACCCCCACCCCCCGGCAAGCATCATCTGGCAGCCCTGCGTTGCAGCCGCCCACCCTGTTTGCACAGCCCGGCAAACAACCCTCGTGGCAACCGCCTCAAGCAAGCTTGCAGTGAAATCGAAACCGACGCTGCTGCGCCCCGCAGGCCAGGATCTGCAAGGGGATGAGCGGGAGCGTGCGCTGCGCGCCGCAGCCGTCGTCGCGGGGCGCCGCCTGTGCGAGGCCTATGTGGCGGTGGCGCCGGTTTTTGCAGCAGGTGGCGAGGAGGGGGGCGCCAGCATAGAGCCCTGGCAGGTTTCGATGTACCTATTGCAGCAGGAGGAGCAGCAGCAGCGGCGGCGGCAGGAGGGGCAGACCGCGGGGGCGGCAGAGGGGCCCAAGCTGCATATTGCCAAGGGGACGGTGGCCTATTGAGCCGGCGCCCCCCCTGCCGTGCTTTGCTGCCATGCTTGCTGCCGTCACCAGCACTCGCATTGCGGGCTGCACCCATTGCGCATGTTAGGCAAGCAAGATGGCAACAGAGCACTGCTGCAATATGTGGCAGACGACAGGGCATGCACAGAGGCTGGCCGCCGCGCACAGCGTCGGCAGCGCAGGGGCGACCATTGACAGGCCCTTTGCCTGCTATTGCACACTGTTTGCACTGTTTTAGCACCCTCCCAGCGGGTCCAAGGTTCTCCCTGCGACCTCCCATCGACATGGATGCCTCCCAGCAGCAGCTGGAGCAGCGACGTGGCCACGTCCCCGCCAGCCTGGGCCGCGAGCAGGCCGAGAGGGAAATGGGTGGGCTGGGCAGGGGCTTCGGAAGGGGGCGGGACAGCTTCCCGGGGGCTGCGGGGGGTGCTGCAGCCGCCGCCCTAGGCACGGCGCCGCGGCCGCCGGCGTGCGCACGCCAGGGGCGGAGAGGCGCTCGGATGGCAGCTGCTGCATTGTGAGAAGGAAGAAACGCGGCCAGCATCCATGTTTCTCACTGACAGCCCCATTTGGATGCGCAAGCGCAAGCTGTGCTCTTGCCCTTCCCGCAGGCCTGCCTGCGCAGCCGACCTCAGAGGCCTACTCTGGAACCGAGGGTGGGGCCCTGCCAATCGCCCTGTAGCAGCCCCGACCACTGGATTTTTCTTGGATTTTTCTTGGGCATGTGCAGTGGCAGTGACTGCCAGCATTGGCAGCCCGCCTGCTGGAGACTGTTGGCAAGGATCGTTCCTGCAAGAGCTTGCCTGCCTGTCCAGGGTTCATCAGCAAAGGCCAGCGCGCCAGCCTGCGATGCGCCCTGCCCTGCCACCCGCCCCGACCTCCACCCCAGCTCCGCCCCATGCGCGCCCCGCCCGCAGACGCGCCCACCCCAAGCCTGAATGTTGACCCGGTGCGCCAGAACGTGGCCTACGTGTACCCCTCGGCCCAGGACGCCCCAGGTGGGGTGGGCAGGCGCCCCGCTACAGCCCCTGGCTGTGCCGGTGATCCCCCTCCCTGTTGATCGCAGGGGCCCCTACTGCTACCAGCATTGGTTCGTATTCTGCACGTACTTCCAGCCTGTGGTGTCAACTAGAGCGCGAGCACCCCTCCCCCTTCCTCCCCCCTGCAGGCAGCAAGGAAGACCTGGGTGTGGTGCGCACCCAGCCTGAGCCGGGCATGGAGGGGCGCGGCGAAGCGGTGGTCCGCGTGGGCCCCGGCGGGGGCATGCCCGGCGTGGCGGCCATGCCCAAGGGTGCGAGGGCGGTTTGGGTGGGGGTGTATGCTGCTCGTTCGGGCCTTTCGAGTTGGTCTGGAGCGTGTCTGTCCGGCCGGCGCACATGCCCTGCCGGATGCAGCTTGAACTTGCTCGCATGAGCACAGGCTGGAAGCGCTGGCGTGAAGCTGGCGCATGCTGGAGCCAGGGGGCGTGCGCTCCCAGGCGTTCCCTGGTTTCTGTGCTTGCGGTGCGCCCCTGCCCGGCAGCACTTGCCACGCGCCCTGACCCCAGCCAATGCAGGCTCCGCCGCCGCCGGCTCGGGGCGCGGCTACGACAGGGGGAGTGCAAGCTACGGCGAGCGCGAGGGGGCCCTGCGCCGCGAGGGGCCGGCAGGCAAGTGGGCACCCCTGCTTGGGGGGTGGTGACTGGCTATTAAATGATGCTGCGTGCGCTGGGCCTGGGGAGACGCGTGCTGGGCCAGCCCATCCCCCGGCCTGCCCAAGGCGCTCCCACTCTCTGCGCCGTGCATCAGGACGACGCGCGTGTGCACATGTCCACGTGGCTGCGCCGCCTTGCAGGCCCCAAGGAGCGCGTGCACACCTCGGGCAAGAGCCAGCCAGAGGGCTACATGAAACCGTGACCGCTGCACGTGCGGTGGAAAGCCATGATCAGCTACTCAAAGTCTGCATGCAGAGTACAGCACAGATCCCTCAATGCTTCACTGCATGCGACACTGCTCGGTTTTAGATAGTGCATGTCCCTGGCCCCCGTGTCGCGAGCGCCTGTGAGGTGCATTTTTTCACAGAGACGAGCTTCACAAGCACATCAGCAGTGCAAGCGCAAGGGGGCCTTTTCCGCTGCCGGCAGCTTTTCTCGCTGACGGAGCTGCCGGTCACTCTGGCGCGCGCGCCACCACCCACAGCATGTGGAAGGATTCCACGACGTCGCCCTCTGGGGTGGCAAACTGCCGCGCAAGCGCCTCCGCCTCTGTAAGGTACTCCAACCGCAGCTGCTCCACAGCTGCCTCGTCCAGTACCGCAGCCAGGTCGGCAAAGGGCAGCCCCCGCGACTGCGCCCAGCCGGCGGCCGCCCAGTCTGCCGGCGCGCGGCCCAGCCGCCGCGCTGCCTCTTCGCTGGCAGAGATGTCGGCAGAGGCAAAGCCCGCGGCAGCCAGCATGTCGCGCACGCTGGCCTCGTCTTCAAAGAGCAAAGAGGGGTCATCCACGCGCAGGCCCCGCCTGGCCAGCAGCTGGGCAAAGACGCTGAAGGCGCGGGAGGCAAAGCCCTGGTGGAGGGGAGGGGCGGGGGTGGCGGCGCAGGGAGCATGAGCCAGCCTTGGGTTTCGCCACATCTCAAAGGCACAGCGGCTCGCGACAAGGTAGAGGGCTGTCTGCTGAAGACAGCAAGAGGGGGCCAGAGGGGCAGCGGGCGGTTCTCCAGCCATCAGCCCCCGCGGCAGCAGTGCATGCTGCACCCCTGGGCGCACCCTGGGGGCGTTGAACACGAGGCGCCCGCCCGGCCGCAGCCAGCCGCGCAGCATGGCCAGCGCAGCGGGGATGTCTGTGAGGAAGGGCAGCGCGTTGGAGCACAGGATGGCGTCAAACCTGCAGGAGCATGAGGGAGCACGGGATGGCGTCAAACCTGCGGGCAGGCACGCAAGACGGGGGGAAGCATGAGGGAGCACAGGATGGCGTCAAACCTGCAGGAGCATGAGGGAGCGCGGGGATGGCGTCAAAACTGCGGGCAGGCACGCAAGACGGGGGGAAGCATGAAGGAGCAGAGGATGGCGTCAAACCTGGAGGCGTGGCATGCAGGCGGGACAGGGGGAAACGTGTGGGAGCAGAGGATGGTGCCCGCTTGGGCACAGGGCGCAGGCAGGCGGCAGGACCCACAACTGTTGCTGCTCTTATGCATGTGCAGAGCATGGCGGCTGAGCCTGAATCACTGGCTGCCACAGGCAAAGCTCGTGTCGTTTTTTGCTTCAAACTGCACCGCCTCGTTCTCTGCCCACCTGGCCTCTGTAAAATCGCACTGCTCAATGTCGGCTGCCAGCAGGCGCAGGTTGCTGATGCCCTGCTCCTGCGCCCGCAGCGCCGCCTGCATAGCAAAGACGGAGCCGGTGGCGGCGGTGTAGGTACTCACCCGTTGCACGATGCTGGGGCGGGGGGCGCGTGGGAAAGCGTCGAAATTGCACAAAAGAAGCAGAAAACGCTGGAGCTGCCCCCACCTGCTGGAGCATGCCGTCTGAGAGGTCCACTCCAGTCACGCTGCCGGCGGGGCCAACTGCCCGGGCAGCCGGCAGCGCCACCAGGCCAGTGCCGCAGCCAACGTCCAGCACCCGCTCTCCGGGTTGGAGCGCAGCCAGCTCCACCACCCGTGCGGCGTGGGCTGGGTGGTAGGTGTTGCCCTCCTCGTAGGTCGGCGCCCTGCCAGGTGGCGGGTAGGCAGGGCGGGGTGGCGACGAGGGGCGGCGTGGTCGGCAAGGCTTGCAGGCGCGACGCAGGCGGGCGCAGCTCTCGCCTGACGAACAGAAGCGTGCAGATTACTTGTCAAAAGCTTCTCATATCGCACCTGGCATCAAAGGACTGGGCAATCTTCTGCTGGAAGAGGGGGGCACGAGGAACAGGTCGGAGCGCCGTCGCCGACTCCGCCGGCGGCGCCCCGCTGGCAGCCTCGCCCGCTGACGCTCGTGCTGCTGCATCATATTGGAGGCGCGCGCTGCCAAGTGATCGGTGTTCCATGGCGGGGCGGTGCACAGTGACTGAGCTAATCCGCCTGGCTGGCTGCGTTGTGGCCCAGAGGCCCGTCCAGCAGCTGCGGCCCGCCGACATGAGCGATCCAAACCAGCAGGGATGCTCCGAATGAACAGGAAGGAATGGATCTGGGTACTGCTGAATTGCTGCAGGTCCCGCGACAGCGACAGCGGCATCTCGAGGCTGGAAAATGTGACAAGCCATCGCGAGTCCCCCTGAGACTTGCCCAGATAAATCCCAACCGTGGATTACCTGTTGTGATTCAAGACGGCTGGGGTGGGAAGCGATTGCAGCAGGGAGAGGCAGTCAAAGAACACACGAAAAAAATTCACAGCCTGGCCGGGCTCCTGCGGCCACGCTGCCGAGGGAGAGCCGCCCTGCCGCGTGCCCCGCCGGGCCGCCCAGGCAGGCAGGCAGGCAATCACCAGGAGCGCTTGTCAAAGGAGTGCATGTCGTGCACGCCGCCCTCTGCCTGCGCCGCCCCGGTGCGGCACTCGAGCCGCTGCTCGCCGCTGTCCAGCCGCCGCCATGCCTCGCTGATGCTGGTCGCGCCCAGGTCCTGCAGCCAGGGGGCGGTGCCGGGGTTAGACACAGGTTCCCCAAACGGCAGGCGCAATAGCGCAGAGAGTGTGATACAGGGTATTCAGCCAGAGATTGGCAGCACGTAATCAGGCTGGCTTTGGGGGGAGGCTGAGGAACACAAAGTGCAAGAGTGCTAGCAGTAAACTGACTGAGGGCGATGCAGCGGCAAGGGGGGTGCGGCGAGCCTGCACTCAACAAAGCCTTCAACAAAGGAGCGGTGCATACACTTGCAGTGGTGTTTTGAGTCGCGGTACTCTGCAGCCTTGCAGTGGGGGCCCGATCTAGTGGCCCAGAGGCTAGAGTGGGAGGTAGGGCCAGAAAGAGCACAGGTGCAAGGGGCGCGGCATGGCACAGCCTGCCACTGCGCAAGAGTGGGCCGCGCGCCCTGCCTGGCGGCCTGGATGGCCAGCGGAAAAAGAAACGATTCAAAATAGGGTCGCTCGCTTGCCTGGAAGCCCTGCTTGACTGCCTGGACGAGGTAGGGGACGTTGCGCCGCACGCTGCCCTTGTCGCGCACTGCAGGGGGGCACAGGTGGCGGGCGGGGCAGGCGGAGCAGGGCGGGCTTGATATACGGGGGCGCACGGGTGCAGGGCGGGGTGGGCGGAGCACGCGTGAGGACGAGGGGCAGCTGGATGCAGGGGCAGCAGCTGCGGCCTCGAGCGGCAGCGAGGTGGCAAGCCCGGGGGGGGGGGGGCGGCTCAGGGCGCCCGGGATCGGGCTGCGCGCAGGGCGGGGCGGCCCCGCGGGGGCGGCTCACCAGTGCCGCTGACGCCCTGAGCAATCTTGAGGGACTGGGTATCCGAGTGGTACCGCACCTCGCTGCACAGGCAGGGGGGTGGGGTTGGGTTGGGTGGGGGGGTTGGGTGGGGGGGGGGGGGGGGGGACGTGGTAGGGGTGGAGGAATGGCAGGCAGGGGTGGGGGGTTGGGTGGGGGGAAATGGCGGGTGGTTGGATGCGCATCCGTGGACCAGCTACTGGCACGTCGGATCTTGCCCGGTGGAAAGGGGCGATGTGCGCCAGGTTTGCGCAGCCCCTGCCCCGCACCTGCCCTTGGTCATCGCCTCCAGGCTGCCCATGCCGCGGTACTTCTTCACCCTCGTGCCATTCACAATCATGTAGTCGCCTGCGGCCAGGGACAAAGAGGGGAGCAACCTGAGCATCACCGCACATCACACCCCCCATGGCAGGAGCTGGGCCCAGCCACGGTTTCAACCTCCTTCCAGCCTCCCCCGGTGCCAGCTTCCCAGCCCCCTGCACCCACCCACCCGGCGCCTCTGCCGTGCCCGCAAACATCGAGCCGCACATGACTGCCGAGGCGCCCAGGGCCAGCGCCTTGACGATGTGGCCGCTGTTCTGCACGCCGCCGTCTGCGCGGCCAGGGCGGGTGGTGGTGCGGGTTTTGGCAGCCAGAACGGCACGCTGCTGCTGCCGGCTGCAAGGTACACCAGGCAGGCCGGCTCTCCCTCTCGATGCAGCTGCTGCGTGCCGCACATGCAGCCCTCAAGCCGGCGGGGAGTGGCTTGGGCCTTTGCTGCCAGCGGCACAGCGCTCACCAGCAATGATGGGCACGCCCAGGCTGTTGGCCAGCCGGGCGGTGTGGTAGACCGCGGTGGCCTGGCCGCGCCCCACTGCACAGACCTCCTGGGTGGTGCAGATGGAGCCGCTGCCCATGCCCACGCGCAGGCCGTCTGCACCCGCCTCGATCAGCCGCCGCGCCTGCAGGGGGGGGGGGGGGCAGGGCGGGGGCATGGGCGTGAAGGAAGGGAGTGGGGTGGGGTGGGGGGGCATGGAGAGCGGGTGTGGATGCACGTATCGCCTCAGTCCAGGAGGTCCAATGCGCGCCAGCTGTGGTGATGTTTGAGCGATGCCTCAGGATGGAGACAGGTGCACATGAGGATGCATGGTGCAGCATGCTTGGGCCTCAGGCTAACGAGATTCCACTGTGCTTTGATCGTCAGAGAAAGTCGGATGGTACGGACAAACACTGGAGTCATCACCAGCCCGTGTGCACTCAAGCAACAGCGTTGATGCGCGCATGAAAAATGCCTATGCACCGCAGCACCGAGAGTTGCTGCCAGACAGAATGTCGACAGAGAAGAGGCGTGGAAGGGAAACAAGGGGCGAGCTTTGGTGAGGCCTCAGGCTAACGAGATTCCACTGTGCTTTGATCGTCAGAGAAAGTCGGATGGTACGGACAAACACTGGAGTCATCACCAGCCTCTCGCATGGATTCAGCAGCAGCCAACGGCGCATGCATCGTGCAGCACATGCAAGCCAGGGACTTGCCGCAGCAGAGATGAAGCAAAGACACAGCCAGCCCCACATTGAATCAGTGCAGTGGCGGCAAGGGGAGCCACACAGGCCTCAGGCTAACGAGATTCCACTGTGCTTTGATCGTCAGAGAGAGTCGGATGGTACGGACAAACACTGGGGTCATCACCAGCCGCAGCAGTCCCCCCACCGGCCAGGCGCTGTGAGCAGCGATGCAGCGAACACATGCCATCCTTATGTTTGCTGTGCAGCGATGCAGCAGCCCGCCCCGGCCCGGAACAAGCCACGGCGGGGACGCCCGTGCAGGCACAGCCTCTCCAGCATGCGACAGCACAGGGTGCCGTGACAAGCGACGCCCTCCCACTCTGTTAATGCTTCCTTTTCTTGTTCTGAGGAACCTTTTTCCTGGTTCTAAAGACCCTAAAGACCCCCCACTTGCCTGCCAGGTGGTCACCACGTTGCCGCAGATGACGTCCAGCCCCGGGTGCTCCCGCTTGATGTGCTGCACCATCTGCACCTGGAAGGTTGAGTCGCCCTGGGACGAGTCCAGCACCACCACGTCCACGTTGCCCACGTCCCTGCACCAGGCAGAAGAGTGCAGGGAGGCGCAATGTGAAGGGCCAGGCAGTGAAGGGTGCAGGCAGACGGGACAGGGAGAGAACCACCACGTCCACGTTGCCCACGTCCCTGCACCAGGCAGAAGAGTGCAGGGAGGCGCAATGTGAAGGGCCAGGCAGTGAAGGGTGCAGGCAGGGCGGGAAGAGCACCACGACATCCACGTTGCCCACGTAAATGCAACGGGGTGCAGGGTTATGATTCAGAGTTCAGGCAGGCGGGGTAGGGCAGGGTGCAGGTCCAGGCCAAGTTCGGCTCGCACCCCCCGCAGAGGCGGGGTGGGGTTGGGGGCCGCCAGGCTCCCGCCGCACCCAGCAAGCAGGCGCCGGCTGTCAGCTCCTGGCCCTTGCCGGTGCCTGAAAGCTCCAGCGCTCTATGCCCAAAACAGCATGCCCCAAGACCAGGCCCATGTGTCACCCCTGGTCACCCTCAGCAGCCATGCGGCCCTTCCCTCACCTCAGAGCCGCAACCCCATCCCCACCCCCCACACACACGCGTACACACCCACCACCCACCTCAGCGCCGCCACCCGCTCCTTGTCAGCATCCCGGGTGCCCACGGCAGCACCCACCAGCAGGCGGCCATCAGGGCCCACAGAGGCGGGGCCTGCAGAGGCAGGCAGGAAATCGTGATGCTGAGTCAAGGGGTGCCAGATCACCGTGGTGTGTGTGTGTGTGTGTGTGTGTGTGTGTGTGTGTGTGTGGTGGGTGGGGGTGGGGGGTGGTGTGGTGGTGGGT
>KQ482053.1:454943-466367 GCA_001430745.1 Auxenochlorella pyrenoidosa | reverse complement strand
GGCAGCCAGTGACAGGGGTGACGGAGGAATGAGGTGATGAAGGGGCACGAGTGGGCCAAAGGTGGGCCGACCTGGTGAAAAAATGCGCCGTGGCTCTGCTGAGCAGGGCTGCGGCCGATAGCCACAGAGGGCGGTGAGCTGGCAAGGGCGCGCCGCAACCAAGGGGTGCCGCCAACGCGGCTCCCCTGCTTGCTGCCAGGGCAGGGCGGCCCGCCCGCTCGCTGCGGTGCCATGAACCAGGCTGGCTGGTGCAGCGGCGCCACACGCATGCCGAAGTCGGTGCAGCTGCACTTGCCTGCCCCCCCACGGGCAGGCTGCATTCCTGCAGTCCACCCACAAGTGCGTCCTCCCTGCCCTGGCCTCCTCTGAACTCACCGGGTTGTCGGCAATCAGCTGGTCAACCTTTGCCTTGGTGGCGGCCTGGTCGTAGTCGCCCGCCTGAGCCACCGCCAACGCCACCTTGCCGGCATTCAGGGGGCTCTGCTTGATGGCCACCTGCAGCAGGGAAGGGGGGGGGTGCAGCATGAAGCGAAGTGCACGAGCGCCGCTCCCGGGTCAGCTGGCGGGTTCTGCAGGCTGGCTGGAGCGATGTTGAGCTTGCTGTCCAGCTTGCTGCGCCGATTCATGCAATGAGAAGGGCGGGATGAGGTGAAGGACTCATCCCTTCGGGGCTGAGGCTGCACCGGAGGACAGGACGCCTGAGCGTCGGTGGCTTAGCGGCGCCAGCACCCGCAGTGGGTGTGGCTGGGCGGGTGATAAAACCCGCCCCGGCGCACCGTCAGCTTGTTGATCAGGTCTTCTCCCAGGCCGGCGCGCACCACGATGCCCGCCCTGCCCCGGGGGGCTCCTGCTGCCCGACGCTGCAGGCCCACGGCTGCTGGACGCGGCAGGGAGACGCTCAGCTGCATGATGAGGGGGTGAACGAGCGTGTAGACGCGCGATCGTCGGATGCAAGCAGACAGGCAGCGGCTGCTGAAGCAAGGCGGCGGGAGGAGAGCTCAGCGCTCGTGCCGCAGCACATGCAGAAGGCTGTTGCCGCGATCTCAGTAGTTATTTGTCATGTGCATGAGTTCACAGGCGTCCTCAGCTCGATTTCGTTCAGCGACTCGTCTGACCTCAACTTGCCTGCTCTGCCTGTCGACGTGCGCCCCCCTGCCGTCGACCGACATGCACGGTGCCAGAAGCAGAGTGGCTGTCGACCCGAGCTCAGATCCCAGCTTCATTCACATCTGATGGCCGACCACCGCCTGCATATAATGTTAAAAACAACTGAACCATACCAACAGCCCGCTGTCCCTCCTGCATGCCATGAGCAGCCCTGGGCACTCTCCCTGGCCGCCAGTACCGTCCTGGGCACGTGCTTGCTGCACAAAAAGTAGCCAAATTATCGTGCCCGCGCTTACAATCCTGCCGGCCATGCCAAAGGCAACGAGGTAAGCCGCAGAACAGGCAGAGGAGCGCCGTACGGAGGGGGCCACGGGGATGATTTCCTGCCACGCGCCCAAGCACAGACAGGCTGACAATCTCGGGGCCTGGCGAGGCAGCATTCCATCCGGGCTGTGCCAGGTGTGCGCCTGCTGCACATGCTCACACGCTACACCCGTGCCACGCCCTTACAGGCACAGCGGTGCGGAGCCCAGTTGGCCTGCCGGCACTCGAAGCTGCAAGCGGGGGCAGCCCGCCTGCCGCAGAGGGCAGGGGCAGCTGCCCGGGCCTGGCTGCTGCGCTGCTGCATGCATGCCGCGCGTTCCACGCCCTGAGCAGCCAGCCACAAGGAGCTGATGTCTCGGCACCCGGGCAGGAAGCGCTGAGGGCTGTGAGGTCATCATGAAGCAGAGGAGGCCTCAGAGACGGTGTCGTCGGCGTCGCCGTCGTTGAAAGTGCAGTCCACCACCATCGGCTGCACGGCGGCCCCGGAGGGTTGGGGCAGGGAGGCAGGTGCTTGGACCATCCATGATGATTGGAGAGGCGGTGTGCAGGGCACCGGGAAGCTTCGCAGGATCAGCAGCCAGGGGCAGGGCAGTGCATGGCCCCGCCACACATGCAGCCCACCCAGCAGCACGGTGGCCTGCGTAGCCTACCCAGGGTATGAGCGCACCTACGTCCAGACCTGCTGCGGCGGCGCTGCATGCAAGGCCCCCACTGCCTGCGCTGCCCTCGAGCTGCTGCAGCCTGCCTCTGCCTCTGCCCCTCCTCGTGCCCCAAACCCAACCCATCCCAATCCACCCCCCATACCCTCCAAATACACACGCACACATCACCACATCACCCAGACATCATCCCACACCTGATAGGCCCGGATGAAGTCGGCTGCACTGAAGCCGACCTTGAGGTCCACCTCGCCCGCACCCAGGAAGAAGGTGTCTGGCTGCAGCTCGGCAATCCTGCACACACACGGACACCCCAACAGGCTGGTGGGCAGGGGTGAGCGCTGCAGGGGTGGGGCTGTAGGGGTGAGAGCGCCGAATGCCAGCGGGGAGGCAGGCAGGCGCGCCTCCAGGGGTTTGAAAAGCAGTCATGCGCACCAGTGAATGCAACAGCGGAGCCTACTAGAGAGTGTAAAAGACAAGCAGCGGGGAGGCGGGCGGGCACCTGTGCGACAAGATGATTGGCATGCGCGTCTTGAGGCCGATCGGGGACACCCCGTTGTGCTCGAAGCCCGTCAGCTCGTCTGCACTTGCGGACAGGAAGCCCGCGGCGGCATGACGACCTGATCGACCATGGGTACCGTTGGCCACACCGTGCTGGAGTTTGCAGCGCGCCACAAGGGTAGCACGAAGGCTTGCAGCTGGGGAGTGCAAAGCTGTCGGCCCCGGAATGCGGTTCCCCACACCAGCGGCTTGGCTCTAGGCAGCACGGCGCCAGTTTTGCGGCTGGCGATAGGCAGGCAGCGGCACCAGCCGGGGGCCGCCCTGCTGGGCGCCCGGCGCCCGCCCAGCCCACCCGACGCTGCCTCGGGTGCTAGCCGCATGTTGTAAAAGCGCTTGGAGACCTTGCCGCCGCTGAGGGAGTGGATGTAGTTCTTCAGCTTCTCGGCATTCAGGCGCGCCGTGTACTGCGCAGGGTTGTGCAGCGCGGGGGCAGAGGGCCGGCAGCGTGGGCGGCGGGGCGCAGCTAGCTGGTCTGCTGCGTTGGGTCGCGCGGTGCGCCGAGGCAGAGGCGCGCGTGCAGGCCCCGACGGTTGCGATTGGAATGATAGCAGCACACCGCACCTCCCAACAGGGCATGACTCAACAGGGCGTGCCTCACCTGCACAATGATCAGATAGTACTTGGAGTTGTTGGGGTCGGAGCAGTCCACAACTACGGGGGAGGGCAGGAGGGCCGGGCCGGGGGGCGGGCACGGTGGTCGACAGGCGGCGCGCCAGCCCGGGCGCAGGCCTCCCGCCCCTGGCATCGCGCCACAGAGCCAGCCAAGCGTGCACGGCACATGGAGGCACGCTCCGCGGCTGCCATGCGTAGCCCCTTGCGAACGCCGGCAGGGCGTTTGGGCTTGGTAATTCCTTGGTCAAAGCGGCTCACTGTGCGGCGGCGCCCGTGTGTTGACCATCACAATGGACTTGCACAAGTGGTGCACGCTGGCTGCGCCCACCACGCCCTGCCTGCAGGGGTGGGGTGGAGGCCAGGTGCATGCATGCCTTGAGCGCCCAGCAGCTTGACCGGCGGCTAGGCGTCACTGCGACAGCAGGGCCTGCCAACACGCATGCACGCCACGGACCGCAGCAGAGCAGGCGCAGCCCGGCACGCGTGCTTGCAGCGTGTGCACGGCACTGGCAGGCACCCACCTGAACTCCAGAGGCTGATCATAATACTCTGGTGGCGCCTGCAGGGGCAGGGCCAGTGCATGCCGGGTGGCGGTTCACTGCCGCTCGGCCAGAGGCGGCGGGGGCTGCATGCACCGCATGCAGGGCTGGCCCGGCACCCTCGGATCCAATTCGTTGAGTTAGCCCTGGCCATTTGGCAGTGCCTTCGAGCGGACAGTCGGTGCATTGTTCATGCAGGCTGGGATACAGGTCTTAGCTCTGCAGGGACGCACCCGCCCAAACTTGTGCCGTGTGATGCCGCGCTCCAGCAGCTCCGCCTGCAGCCGCTGCTGCACCTCGCTGCCGCTGCGGTCCACGGCCGTCACCTCTGGGATGGCGGCAGCCGGCGAGACAGCAGCAGCGGCAGCAGCGGGGTCGGCCGCCGCAGTGGGTGCGCTGGCGCCGGCAGCGGCAGGGACTAGGCCACAGGCATCCTCCAGCCGCCCCAGGCGCTGCAGGATAAGCTGCTGGCGGTGAGCCAGTGCCTCGAGGGGAGTGACGCCGGCTGCCAGCTCCAGGGCCGCAAGCCGTGAAAGCACCGCCTCGAGGCGAGCATTCAGGGCGTCCAAGCTGGCATGTTGTGGGGCCATGGTGATCGGATAATGATGCAATGCGCAAATGGCCAAGCGTGCGGCTGTGGCCGCTAAACTTGGCAAAGCAGAGCGCAGCACGCTCTCTCGCGGTCCCTGTCTTGCGATCTGCGTTTGTCAAACTTTAAACGAATCGCTACAGCACGATGGCAGAGCCCACGCCTCCCGAGACAGACGCCGTCGTCACCGTCAAGTTTGTCACACGGCTGCCGGCGGAGCTCCGGGTGCCCGAGACCCCCATCGTGAGGGTAGAAGCGCTCAGAATATGCGCACTGCTCCGGCAGTCCAATGCATGGTGAAATGCCGACGTCTCGCTTGCTCTTTGCTCGTTGCTTGCAGGCGGTGCCCGCCAACCTCGCGCGGTATGGACTGTCGCAAATAGTCAACCACCTGCTGGCCCTGGGTGAGTGTCCATTACCAGCAGCGGCAGTGGCGGCAGCGGCAGCACCTTAGCACCCAGTTGTGCCCCTTCCTTCGCGCGGGATGCTGTGGGGTGTTCCGTTTCCTTATGCAGGCTGCACATATTAGCAGTTCAAGGTGCAAGCGGAGGCGCAACCGCGTCTGCGCACCAGGCATAGGCGGTAGCAGCCGCCACTCACCAGGCCCCCCACCCCACCCCACCCACCCACCCACCCCCACCCACCCAAACCCCCCTGCCTATCCGCAGAGCCAGTGCGGCCTTTTGACTTCCTCATCCAGGGCGAGCTGCTGCGGCTGAGCCTGCACCGTCACCTGGAGGCACGGCAGCTGTCGACAGAGACCGTCCTGGAGGTGGAGTACGTGCCAGCCGTGCTGCCGCCTCAGCCAAAAGAGGAGCACCCACACGAGGACTGGGTGTCGTCGCTGGCAGCGCTGCCAGGCGGCAGCAGCAGCGGCAAAAGCGGCGGCGAGGCGCTGCTCGCCAGCGGCTGCTACGACGGCATCGTGCGGCTGTGGCGGGGCGGCGAGGAGGCGTGCAGCTGGGCTGCGCACAAGGGGCCCGTGCAGGCGGCGGCGGCGGTGGCGGGCGCGGCGGGCGAGGGCCCGATGCTGCTGACGGCCGGCAACGACAACGTCGCGCTGCTGTGGCGGGGGCTGGACGCGGCGGCGCGCGGCGGCGGCGCTCCCGAGGCAGCGGCTGTGCTCAAGGGCCACAGCGACACAGTCCAGGCAGCGGCAGCCGCCCCCGACGGCAACCTCTGCTGCACCGGCGGCTGGGACAGCCGGCTGCTGGTGTGGCGCTGCGGCGACGCCCTGCTGGCGGCAGCAGAGGCGGGTGATGAGGAGGCGGGGGAGGGTGGCAAGGCGGGGGGCGGCAAGAAGCGCAAGGTGGGGGCCAACGGCGCGGCGGCGGCGCGGCACGTCGAGGCGCCACGGGCGGAGCTCGGCGGGCACAGCCAGTGCGTGGCGGGGGTGGCCTGGCCGGCGGCAGGTGGGTCCTCGGGAAGGGTGCCTGGAAGAGCAGGCAGTCGAGGGACAGGGGTGGGGGTCGGCAGCGGGCTACTCACCCAGGGGGGGCAGCGCATGCACGACCCTGCCGCCGGCTCATGCATGTCATCACAGGCCGGGCCCCTCGTGCACACGGCGCCCACAGGCTGCTCCCCACAGCTTATCTGAATCTGTGTGGGCGCTCACTGCGCAACCAATGAAACAGCCAGCGGGCCGCCAGGTCCTGGGCTCCACCCCAGGAAGCCCTGCCGATGGCTGCGCTCACTTGCACCATCCCCTCCCCCCCCCCCCCCCTGCCTTCCCGTGCGCGGCAGGCACCGTGGCGAGCTGCTCCTGGGACCACTCAGTGCGGCTGTGGGACGTGGGAGCGGCCGCCTGCGCCGACACCTTCAACCACAACAAGGCGGTCTACTGCGTGGCGGCGGCGCCCGGCGGCGAGGGCCTGGTGGCGTTTGGCGGCGCGGAAAAGGCGCTGCGGGTGAGCTGCGGAGGGTGGTTCCTGACGCGAATTTGCGTGTGATGATGTGTGCGTGCCGCCACACCCCCCGCGCCGCGCTGCTTTCGTCCGTTCGTTCATGCGTTAGTGCTGCTGCCTCCCTGCTGCAGGTATGGGACCCGCGGCAGCGCAGCGGCGAGGGCCTGGCGGTGCGCGCGTGCAGCTCCCACACTGACTGGATCTCAGCCATCGCGTGGCACCCCAGCTCAGGTGGGCCGCTCTCCACGTTGGAGTCAAGGCTCGTTTCGACGCGGGTTGTGTGGCCGTCGCAGCTCCCTGGTGGCGCCCTTCTGTCACCGCTCGCCCTCCCAGTGGCGCTCACGGCCCGCCCATTTCTGCTGGCAACGAGGCCCCCCACCTGCGGCCCTGGCTCCCCCCTGCTGCAGCCCACCACATAGTGACGGCCTCGCACGATGCCACAGCCAAGCTGTGGGATTTGCGGGCAGCCGTCCCACTGCACACGCTCGAGGGGGCGGCGGACAAGCTGCTGTGCGCGGCGTGGGTGGGCCCCGGCACCGTGGCAACCGGCGGTGCCGACTGCAAGCTGCGCACCGCGGCGGTGGAGGTTGCGCAGTAGCCGGCAGCTCAGGCAGCGGTGGCAGGCCCGGCAAGGCTGCCAGGCAGAGACGCTCTGGCAGGGCTGCTGCCCCTAGCACGTTCACCCATCTTTTGCACTGCCCCAGCAGTTGTGGCGCACTTTCCTCCATGTTACCTGCCACAGTGGGAAGATCCCTTGTGACTGGGGCAAGGCTGGGCGCGGGGCAGCTGCACGGAATGCTGTGGACGCGGGTCCGCAAGGCCAGCGTGGCGAAGCGCGCGCTGCCAGCAGCACTTGCTCCAGCCCTCGCCAGCTGTTCTGCATTACGCGACACATCCGCTCCTCTCACCCGCCATCAGAGTTTCACAGAGGCCGGCGCAGCCTCCGATCGAAGCCTCGCACCAGAGCAGCAAGTATGCAGCAGCTCACAGCCAGCCGCTCGGGCCTGGCGCCCCTCAAGGTGCAGCGGCCCTTCCAGCAGGCCCGCCGCCCGCTGAGCGTGGCGGTGCGCGCGCAGGTGAGGCCGAGTCGCGAGGGTGTGGTGCGGGCCTGCTCTTGCGGCCACACCGGTGGTTCCGCCGGCCCCCCAGATTGTCTCGATGGATCGAGTGAGCACTTTGGGAGGCCAGGTCCGCCGCTGGGGTCCCATCCTCCCTGCCGCTCCCATCGCTCCTCCCTCCTTCCGCAGCGCCCCGAGCAGCAGCAGCCCGCCAACCTGTCGGCCACTTTTGGCTCGCTGGCCGCGGTCCTGGGACTGCTGAGCGGCGCTGCCTCGCCCGCGCTGGCGGCAGACTTCGCGCCGCCGCCGACCAACACCACCACTCTGGAGCAGCAGCAGACCCGGGAGTTCCCTGGCGACGCCCCCCTGGCGTCCGCCCCCTCGGTGTTTGCCGGCTCCGACTACCAGCTGCCCGAGGGCACCCAGTGGCGCTACTCTGAGTTCATCAACGCTGTCAAGGTGCGGCGGCGGGCTGTGGGACTTTTCCAGTGCGGCAGCAGCACGACCAGGCCCCTGCCTTGCTTACCCCTGCCTCTCCGTACAGACACGCCCCTTCCGCACCCTTTCTGCTTGTCTGACACGCAAATGCGTGTGGAATAGCACACTGGGTGTCCCTGGCCTTGCACCGCCTGCGCCCCTCACCCCATGCCGCCTTTGTGCCCCCCCCCCACCCCCCCCCCCTCTACAGGCCGGCAAGGTGGAGCGCGTGCGCTTCTCCAAGGACGGCACCCAGCTGCAGCTGACCGCGGTGGACGGCCGCCGCGCGCTGGTGGTGCTGCCCAACGACCCCGAGCTCGTGGACATCCTGGCCAAGAACGGCGTGGACATCTCCGGTGGGTGCTGCCCTCTAGTTGGGCTTGGATGCTGCTGTAGAGTGTTCAGTGTGTGGCGCCCAAGCGGTGTACGCTCGTATCGGGCCTGGCACGTTTGCACCTAGCAGCCTGTGGCCAAGGGCGCTCCTGGTCATTGGATTGCGAGTCGGGTGGGCCTCCCCGCCAGCCTTTACTGCTTGAATATCGACACTGGCGTGATGGTGCTGCCCCCGCTGCCCCCCCCCCCCCCCCCCCCGGCCCTGCAGTCTCCGAGGGCGACCAGCAGGGCAACTACGTGGCGCTCCTGGGCAACCTGCTGTTCCCCCTCATCGCCTTCGCCGGCCTGTTCCTGCTCTTCCGCCGCGCCGGCGACGGCTCTGTGAGTGCTCCGTGCGGCTACGCTGCGCGCGGGCATGCGTGGCTGGTGCAGCGCCAACCTTGGCAGGCAGCACGCGCAGCTGTCACCCCGGGGCGCAGGCTGCTGGTCTAGCACGGCAGCAGCTGGCCCCCGTCTGCTGGTTGTGCGCGAGCCCGCCTCACGCGGCGCGCTGTGTCCGGCTGCTCCTCCCTCCCCCCAGCAGGGCGGCGGCATGGGCCCCATGGGCGGCCCCATGGACTTTGGCCGCAGTAAGTCCAAGTTCCAGGAGATCCCTGAGACCGGCGTGCTGTTTGACCAGGTGGCTGGCTGCGACCAGGCCAAGCTGGAGCTGCAGGTGCGTGTGCTTCCGGCCTGGCCTGACTCTGTTTGAAAGTCAAAGGGGCGGCCCTGGAACCTGCAGCCCCAGGCAGGGTGACCCTGTGAACGGCCAGGCACCGCGCGTCGCTGCGTGGTTGACGCGTCGGCGGGCTGCGGCCGTGCCAAGCGGGAGCTGCAGCACAGGCGTGCCGCAAGTGCATGCAGCCAGCTGCTGCGAAGTCGAGCGTTCACCGGCCTTGGCGGCGGCCTCTGCTGCGCAAGCACACCACCCAGGGAGGCTTGACTGAGCAGGGGGCCCGGTCTGAGCTCGTTGATCTCCGCACATGGTTGGTCAACGCACCCTGGTTGACCGCTGTGGGTGCTGCCCCACCCATCTCCCGTTGCCCCCTGCAGGAGGTGGTTGACTTCCTGAAGAACCCCGACAAGTACACCAAGCTGGGCGCCAAGATCCCCAAGGGTGCCCTGCTGGTGGGCCCGCCCGGTGAGCAGGCGCCGGCCGACCCCCATCGAACCGCCCACAGCATGCACGTGGCACGCACTGTTCTGTTCTTTGGCCGGCTGCAGTCGGCGGCATTCAGCCGCATTCTTGTGCAGTTTGAGCTGCCCAGCGCGCATCCGTGTGCATGTGAAAGTCCCTCGCGCCAACTTGATGTGCCCCCTTATGCCCCCCACCCCCACGCCCCGCCTGCCCTCCAGGTACCGGCAAGACCCTGCTGGCCAAGGCCGTGGCCGGCGAGGCCGGCGTGCCCTTCTTCTCCTGCGCCGCCTCTGAGTTTGTGGAGCTGTTTGTGGGCGTGGGTGCCTCGCGCGTGCGCGACCTCTTCGAGAAGGTGCGTAGGCGCTGGGGCTGCCCTGCGGGGCAGGGCGTGATTCACGGAGCGGGGCATTAGGCCTCAGATGGGCGGGCGCCTACGTATGCCTTGCCTCCCTGTATCCACGCCATCGCCTGCCAGCGCGTGGGAGCTGCCAGGCTGCAAAGCTCGTGCATGATGCCTTGCCTCCCAACATTCCTGGCTCCCCGGCCCCTGTGCAGGCCAAGGCCAAGGCGCCCTGCATTATCTTCATCGACGAGATTGATGCCGTGGGCCGCCAGCGTGGCGCCGGCATGGGCGGCGGCAACGACGAGCGCGAGCAGACCATCAACCAGCTGCTGACTGGTCAGTCCCGCTGGACCCACCTGCGCCGCTCACAGCATGCTCAGAGGCCGGCAGCCAGCAGAGGCCGACCAGCAAGGCCTGAGGCATCAGCATCCCGCCATACATTGTCAGCAGGAAGAGACGAGCCTCTGCTGTTTGCGCTGGAGTGAGCAAGCAAGCAACCCATCTCCCAACCCAACCCCCCAACCCCTCCTGTGCAGAGATGGACGGCTTTGAGGGCAACACCGGCATCATCGTGCTGGCCGCCACCAACCGCCCCGACGTGCTCGACTCGGCGCTGCTGCGCCCCGGCCGCTTTGACCGCCAGATCACCGTTGACCGGCCCGATGTGCAGGGCCGCGTGGCCATCCTCAAGGTGGGTGCTCGGCGGCGTGCAGGGCAGGGCGGCTGCTCAGTCTTGCAGGCTTGGCGTGCAGCGCCCTCGACAGTGCAGCATGGGCAAGGCCTGAAACTGTCACGGGGCAACCATGCCAGCCTGAGCGTATGGGGGAGGTTGCGCTTGCCGGCGCTCATTCCCGGGCCTGGCCGCACCCGGCACACACAAGTGCATCCATCCGCCCACAAGTGTCCGATTCCTGCGCCACGCCACCGCCGCAGGTGCACGCCCGCGGCAAGACCCTGGGCAAGGATGTGGACTTCGAGAAGATTGCCCGCCGCACCCCCGGCTTCACCGGTGAGGCCCCCAGGCCCCCCGCCCCTGCCTGCGCTGCGCTTACTGTTCTGTTCTTGAATTTTGGCAGTTGGACGATCGAAAGGATTGCATGCCGCCGCACCCAACCAGCCCCCTGCCCCTCCCCTTAAGCACACTCTGACCATCCTTGCACCCCCTGCCACCCATGCAGGCGCCGACCTGGCCAACCTGATGAACGAGGCCGCCATCCTGGCTGCCCGCCGCAACCTGAAGGAGATCTCCAAGGTGCGCAGCCGACGGCGCCGCTGGACGCAGCCCACAGCCTCGCGCTTTGAGCAAAGCCAGGCTCGGCATGCTGGCTTATCACTGCTTGCCAGACAGGGCGCGGGCTCGTCTGCCGCAGGCCTGCCTGCCGTCGTGTCATCCCTCCCAGCTTTGTCCCCTTTCGACCAGCTTCCCCCAGCTTAATTGTAACTCAACCCCCAACCCACACGCCCCGGGCTGCCTCTGCAGGACGAGATCGCCGACGCGCTGGAGCGCATCATCGCCGGCCCGGAGAAGAAGGGCGCCGTCATGTCGGAGAAGAAGAAGCGGCTGGTGGCCTACCACGAGGCCGGCCACGCGCTGGTGAGGGGCCTCCCTGCAGCGTGCAACGGCGGCCACTCTTCACAGCCTTTCCGTCTGCTCCTGGTCCCCCTCCTGCTGGAGGCCCAGCCTGCCGGGCCATGCCAACTGCCCACCTACCACACTCTCACACACCCGCACATGTGCTTG
>KQ482053.1:433530-445514 GCA_001430745.1 Auxenochlorella pyrenoidosa | reverse complement strand
GGGGGGGGCGTTGGCGGCGCCCTGCCGGAGGGCCGCGCTACCACATGGCATCGTGGCGCACGCATTTTATCAGGGATGCGCCTGCAGGCCCCGCCAAGGCTGCCACGGCAAGCTCCATTCCACAAATACACACACGGCGCAGAGCCCGCAGTATCAGAGCTTGCAGTACCAGCATCAGCACGTGCCGCACCCAGGCCGGCTGCCCACCTGGCCAGAGGGGTCCTGCAGGATTGCCAGCAGCTCTGGCAGCAGCGGCGCCAGCGCTGTGTCCTCCCCAGCGCCCCACACCTGCACCAGTCGAAGAGGCAGTGCAGGACAGCGCCTCGTGGTAGCAGTCATGCACGCCGGTGCCATGCCTGGTGCCGCCACTGTGGTGGCACACGCAGCCCGAGGGTCTGGCGGCAGCGGCGCAGGAGCAGCCTGGGGCTTTGCTGCGGGCACGCCAGCATGCTGCGAGTCGAACCCAGCCGAGCACGAAAAATGGGACTTAGGACAGGCTGCCAGTTCACAGCCAGGGCCTTGCCTCTGAGTGGCTGGCCAGGATCTGCTCTATGAGCGTGCTGCCGCTGCGCGGCATGCCGACCACAAACACCGGGCGCAGGCTCGCGTCGCGGTGACCCCCCGCCCCTCTCATCAGCGCCGCATAGAAGGCGTCGCCTGGATCGGCTGAGCCCCCCTTGGGCGGCTGCCGGGAGAACAGAAGGCAAAAAACGATTCAAAAGGCGTTCGCTTTGGGCAGCCGCAGGGAAGGCGGCGCGGAGCGGCATGGCGAGGCGCGTTTGGTACACGCCTTGGGCACTGCATGGCGAGCTTGCTGGCGGCCCCCGCCTCCATGTACAACACGCTGAGGGCAGCAGCTGCCGGGGCTGCATCCGCCAAGCAGCGCAAGCTTTTATCAGGAATTTCTGCGCAAGCTTGTGATGCACATTTTCCTTGCAGCCCGCCTGGAACATGCGCATGATGGCCTGGGTGTTCGCTTCATCCTGGGTAGGGTCAAAGGCAGCCGCCGCGTCCTGCAGCGTGGGCGCAGGGGGGGGGAAGCAGACACAGCGGTGGGACAAAAGGTAAGTGCGCTGGGCCACAGGAAAAAGACATCAGACAGACGCGGGCGCAGCCCATACGGAGTGGACCCAGCCAGTAGGAGGACGGCCCCACGGCGTTCAACCTCCGCTCCGTGCAAGTTGCTGGGCGACGCTCTTGCCTGCAGCGCGTTGGCCTCTGCCAGCGCTCTCCAGGCCTTGTCGTACTGCCTGACGCGAGGGGGCGGGGCGAGTGGACATGGTAGGTGGGTGGGTGGGTGGGTGGTGGTCCTCTGCGCCTGTCGACCGCACCAGCAACTACCATGCACCCAGGCAACTCAGCCTGGCCTGCTGCTGGACGGAGCAGGAAGGGCTTGAGACGGGGCCCAGGGCTGGCCCAATGCCCCTCCTGCCTCGTTTGTGACGAGCAACCCAGCGGACGATGACACCAAGCAGGCGCCTCCGCGCCCGCTGCCTCTGCCCAGACGCTGCTGTGCTCACCCTGCCTGCTGGTAGGCATGCACGTGCTCGCCCTGCCTGCTGGTAGGCATGCACGTGCTCGCCCTGCCTGCTGGTACGCATGCAAGTGCTCACTCACCCTGCCTGCTGGTAGGCATGGAACAGGCCGTAGCTGACCCAGGCCTGGTCCACAGGGTCCAGCCCGTCCAGCCAGCCCCACCGTGCCCGCCGCGCCCGCCAGGCCGCCGCCTTGCTGGGGCTCAGGGAGGCCTCGTCCACTGCGGCGCAGGCTGGTCGCGGCGCAGGGGTTCTGGGGTTTGGCAGGATGGCAGGGATAGCAGCGCCCCGCAGAGCCCGCCGTCTGCATCCTCGTCTCCAGCCCACAGTGCAGCTGCTGCCGCAAAACTGCGCCTTTCAGGGCGCAACAGCGTGGATCCAAGCCCGCTGCCGCAGCGGCGGCTAGTCGGCCGCCGCCCATCTCTGCATTGCATTGAGGCCCCTCTCCACCCAATGCAACCTGCATTGCATTGTTTCTCCACACAACGCAACACAGGACAACCAACACAACCTGCAGCGCAGGCCCTGTGCCTCCGCGGCGGTGCCCACCCACCTCCCCTGCGGGCCCGGCGCAGGTAGCGGGCGCACTCTTCCATCTCTGCCAGCTCCTCTGGCGAGAAGGACTTCAGCGCGGCCCAGGCCTTCAGGTACGAGGCACCTGCAGCAGAGGCACGCCAGCAGGGGTCTAGCGCACAGATACAGGGCAGCTGCAGCGGAGTGGGCACGGCAACACCGGCTGCGCCGACAGAACCAGCCTTGGGCAATCATTTGCTGCGCGATTGCGGGCATGGGTGAAGTGGAACCAGGTGCACACAGGCTGCCACAGGAGAGGGAGGACCACCCACCAGAGACGCCCTTGGACTGCGCCAGCACCTGACGCATGAGCTCCTGCGCCCGCTCCTGCTCCCCCAGCTGCTGCACCGCCTTCGCAAGGTTGAACAGGGTGCCCATATACTGCCAGGGGGAAGCGTGGATTGGCAGCAACTCAGCGCCCACATCTGGCCAGTACACCGGTGCTGGGAGCTGCCTCCGGCTTTGCTGGCTGCCTCATAATCTGATGCCGCTTGCTGCAAGGCTGGCGGCAGTGCGCGAGCCGGGATGCGGCGGGGGGTGGGCGAGGGGCTCGGGACTGGCTGTGCACCGCTGAAGCCCCGGAGGCTTGCTCGCCGTGCCCAGCTATACAGTAGCTAGCCACCCCGGCCAGCCATCCTCACCACATCAGTTTGCTGCACGCCCACAGCCTCCGCCAGCGCCAGGGTGGCCCTCATTTCCTCTGCCGCCGCGGCCACCTGCCCGCCCGACAGCAGCAGCGCGCCCAGGTTTGACCGGACGTAGACCGCCGCCGCCGAGGTTTGACCGCCCGGCGCCAGCTTGGCGGCGCGCCGGTACGCCGCCGCCGCCTCTGGCACGCGCTTCCCCCCGTTGGGTGCTGCGTGGTCTAGCTGGTGCAGCACTGTGGCAAGCTCCAGGTGGGCTTTGAAGTCGGTTGGGCGGGCGGCGGCGGCGGCGCGGGCTGCGGCAGCGCGCGCCTCCAGTGCATTGCGGCCCGCATCCTGCAAGCGCAACAGAAGGCTCGAGCAGTGTTATGGGACCGATGAAGCTTGTGCCGACAACCCAAAGCAGGGCTTGGCGGCGCACCTGGGCAGCGGTGGCGGGCGGGAGCGGCAGCGCAGACGCCGCCAACAGCAGCAGGAGAAGAGAGGAGATGCCCATCAATCTCATTCGATGTCGCATCAGCTTGGAAGCCGTTTGTGAAGCAGGAAGCAGCGGCGACAGGCTTGTTCAGGACAGCTCGGTGTCCTGCAGCAATGTTAGAGCCTACACCGCATTTCGTAAGCTTTGGATCACGTTCGAAAAGATGTGGAACACAAGATCGGGGTTGTTGCGTGTCGCAGGCGCTCCATGCAAAACAGCCTGCTCAGCTTTGTGCGCTCAAGGCCATGCAATGGCGAAGCCCTTTGATTGTACCTTAGCTGGCACTCGCAAATCCGTAATTATCCGACGCATTATGCAGGTGACCCGCCGCCTGCCACTAGGCCGCCCAAACCCAGCCTCCGCCGCGCTGCTGGTGCTGCCTTTGAATGCTCCTTCCTCGCTACCACTCCTACGACACCTAGGGATTCAAGCTTTACATCACACAGGAGGAGGCCTTCACAGCGGTGCCGGCAAAGCATATTCACATCATGCCTTTGCCCGCTTGCTGCACCGCTGCCGCTCTGCCGTTGAATGCCCGCCGCCCGCCACGCCGCTGCCGCCGCTGCTGCGGCACCGCTCGACGGCGCTACGCAGCTCTGCCAGCAACAGGGCACAGTCCCGCATGACTGCCTCCGGGTCGGTTGTGTCGGGGGGCAGCAATCGCTTGGTCACTGCAGGGAGAAACGGGCAGGGGGTGCAGGCTGCGGGCTGCTTGAGCGAGCGCAAGGCTCGACCTGCGCCCTGTGTCCAGCAATCGGGCGTTGCTGTCCCGCCAGCAGGGCACGCTGCCGCTGTGGCATGCGCCCAACGCAGCCAGGCCGCCCGCCATGCTCCCCTGCGTGCCCAACCAACATCCTGTCCCAAACCTCCCTGCAGGCCCCCCCAGCCCTCCCCCGCTCATGCCCACCCGACGACCGCGTGAAGCCGGGGCCGTATCGCTCAAAGTGCTCGTGCTCAGGGATGTCATCCGGCAGCAGCGCCCTGCCCGCCAGCTCAGCAACCACCCCCGCCCAGGCCACCGCCGCAGAGGGGCTGTCGTAGCCGCCGCCGCCCAGCAGCAGCAGCGGGCGGCCCCAGGAGGCGGCCTGGGCCGCCGCCGCGGCATAGGCATGCGGCGTGAGCGCCCAGCTCCCCGCCAGCGGGTCTCGAGCCAGGCCGTCCACACCGCTGCGCAGGGCGCAGGGGTCGGGAAAGAATGGGGGATTGAGCGGCAGTGGCTCTTACGGGGCCCTCACTGCTAGGGAACGGATTAGAAAGAAGGGCCCGGCAGGTACTGGGGTGCACCAACTGTCCCTCCCTCACCACTGCAGCACCACGCAGTCGGGGTTGAACGCCTCCACTGCGCCGCCCGCCAGCTGCCCAAAGGCCCGCAGGAAGAGGCCATCCCGAAGGCCGTCCCCCAGCGGCAGGTTGAGCGCAAAGCCGCGGCCGGGGCCCTGCCCGCGCGCGCCCAGTGCGCCGCTCCCTGGAAAGAAGCCGGGTGCCTGCAGGGGCGGGCGGCCGGCTGGTGTGTGATTGATGGTCGTGCCGCTCGTCGCGGCCAGCGGGGGGCACAGACAGCGCGGAGCAGGGCCCAGCACTGCTGCAGCAGTGCACAGCTTGCGTTAGTCCTCCCTGCCCGGCCGGCTGCTCTCTGAGCCTGACCCGCCCCACCACTGCCTACGTGCGCGGCGGCTCGCCCCTGCTTGGCCCCACGCCCATGGCCCTTGCCCGCCCACCGCTGTGAGCTTGGGCGACAGCTTGCCTTGCCCCGCCACCCCACCCGCTTAAGCAGCCACACCTCGCCCCTGCGCAGTGCCCACCCGCTTGTGCAGCGACACCGTGAGCACCCGGGGGGTCGTCTCAAACGCCTCCTCCACCCCATCCCCGTGGTGCACATCCAGGTCCAGGTACAGCACCCGCCTGAAGGCCGATAGCAGCGCCAGGATGGCCAGCACCTGCGCAGGGGCAAGATGCAAGGTGCAAATGGAGACGTGCACAGTGGGCACGTGCGAACGGTGCGGCTGTGGAGGCAGGCTGCAGCGCCAGGATGGCCAGCGCATGCGCAGGCGCCCCAAGCGCAGTGGCAGCGCAGGCGCGTCCCGGCGGGGGCGGCAGGAGGGTGCTGGCACGCCCCTATTTGCCTCCCTCTTCCCCACCGCACCCAAACAAGCAGAACTCCTCTGCCCCTGCGCCACCCTGACCTGCCCTGCCCAGCCTTGGGCCAGCAGGCCCCCCCAAGGCAGAATTAGAGGCCCCTCACCGCGTCGTTCACAAAGCAGAAGCCCGAGGCCCGGGCCTTGCGCGCGTGGTGCCGCCCGCCGTCGAGGTGCACCGCCAGCCTGGCGGCGCCCGACCGCAGCGCCGCCGCCGCCTGCAGCGCGCCGCCGGCGGTCAGCGCCGCGTGCTCGTACAGCCTGCAAGCTCGCGGACATAATGACATGAATGTGGATGGATGATTCAGCCAGGAAAGGACGCTGGGTATCACGATCCAGTGCAGCCTGGGCACAGGGGAGCGGCAGGAAGGCCAGCTGTTGACATCAAACTTCTCAAGCGGCAGAACGGCACGGCTGCCGAAGCAGCGCCGCCGACGTCGGCAGCGCAGGCCCACAGCCTGCCTAGAGTGCTGCTTGCTGGAGCTGCATGCAACTGAAAAGAGCTGCCGTTGAGTGGCTTGCCCAGGCGACACGGCCGCCAGTGCAAGCCCCGCAGCTGCACACTCGCACGCCATCACACTGCCTGCCCGATCCTCCTGCCCCCGCACACACTCGCCTGGGAAAGGGAGCGCAGTCGTCCTCGATTCCATAAGCCGCCCGCTGCTGCTCCGACGCTTGCCCATGCAGCGCCAGGGCGGACAGGTAATCCCGAGAGTGGAATTCCTCCAGCTGCGCCAGGCTGGCAGGCGCCGCCTCCTCTACTGTTGCGCCCTGCAGGTGCAGGTTCGGTGCACAAAGCGAGAGGGGTGTGCATGGGAGCCCTCGAGCTGTACCCAGCTGGCAGGCATCGCCACACCCGCCCTCTGTGCGCAGCAGCAGAGGCGCCCCAGCAGGGGCAGGTGCATCTCGGCTGGGCCCGTCATGGGTGCCTCATTCACCTCCTGGGGCCGGCCTCAAGCACCAGGGAAGACGGGAGCACGGCGCTGGCTTGGGCGCGGCCGCAAGCATAACCAACCGCAGCTCAAGATGCCGGCTAGCACATGATGCCGCCTGGGCTCCTTGCAGGAAGGCTCATGGCCTCGCACCTCTAACAGGCCGTAGGCAGAGATGAGGCCGTGCACCAGCTTTGACCGGTCAGAGTTGACCGACAGCTGCTCCGACAGCTGTGCCAGCCGGTCAGACTTGATGTACAACAGCCGGGGAGGCCCAGAGCCAGCAGCCCCGCAGGGCTGACCAGCCGGCAGGGCAGCTGCCGCGGTCGGGGGCGGCGGCAGCGGGGCTGCCAGCCCGGCAGCTGCGGCGGGGCGGGCAGTGCGTGGCTGTGGCGGTGGCGGCTCATCGCCCTCGTCAAACTCAAAGCTGCCAGAGTACGGGCTCCTCATCTATGTGCTGTTGGGAGCATGTATGCCTGGGCCTGTGCGGGTGGGCAGGCAGCAGAATGACCCGCGCTGGCGGCAGCAGTAGCAGCGAGGGTGGCGGCAGCGGCGGCGGGAGAGGTGGCCGGCGCTTTTGAGGGGCAGCGACGCCGCAGTTATTCTAGATGCAACCAAAATACCTTGGCTACCGAGGTTGTGCTGCTCAGCAGTGTGCAGACAGCGCCAGGCTCGCAGCCGAAAGCAACGTCGGGTCGGCGAGCGCCAGCCTGTGTGGTAGGCTTGCAAACAATCAGAGATTGGGTCTCTGGGAGGGGCTGCGCCGTGCGATCGCACTTACACTGCCCCCTGTCGCTGCCGCCACGGCGGGCGTGCCTTGCCAGCATGTTTTCCCGGGCCGTTTTGTAATGCCCTCAACATTCCCACAAAAACCATGGAGGAGGCATCCACGAGGTTACAAACAGACCATTCAAGGCACTGAAGCTTCTCAAAACTGTGTCCGGTCCACACAACCATGCCTCTGCCTCCTGAGACGCTGCGCTACATGCTTGCACACAGCGGCACGAACCGCCTGCTTGAGCAGCCCTCGCAGACACCTGCCAGCTCGAATTCCCTCTGCTTGCTGGCACACGGAGAATGATGAAGGGTCAAGGTTCAACACACCGGCCAATGAGATGCTGCTGTCACAATATGCCAGCCTGGCAGCGGCGTGCTGGGCCCATGAAGCAGGGCCAGCCCTCCCTCTCGGGGTGCGGAACCGACCCACAAGGCGGCCTGCATTCAAAACTCTCTATCGTGCTGGCAAGCTGACCTACTTGCAGATGTGCTGTGCATGTGACTCATTCCGTTGTTCAGGGCAGAAGTTTTGCCAGAGCCCGAACAGCCATGCTGTATTCTAAAAGACAAGTCTGCAGCGCCCACACCTTCGGGAGGGCATGGCCGCTTGCTGTTGGATCTAGCTGGCTGGCAGAGTGCAGCGCTTCTATGGCTTGCTCCCTAGCTGCTTGCAGTCCGCCCGGTGGGCAGGCCAGTGGGCCCGCTGGCACTCCGGGCTGCACAGGAGGGCGCAGATGACTGGCACTGTTGTGAGCAGACTGCAGCTGCCCCGGCATGTTGCAAACTGTTCAGCCTCATCCCGTGCCTTCTCTCCCGCGTACCGCCGGTCTGTCCTGCTCTCAAGAGTTGTGCCGCTGCCATAATGGCGCCGGCTTCTGCCGCAACGGCTGCTGTGAGGTCTGAGCTTGCTGCAGCCACATTCGATAGCATGAGAAGGAGGGCCCTGCCGACTTGGTCCAACCACTGTGACTGGCGGGCCCTGCTGCGGCTGGCCGCCTGCTGCAGCAGATCGGCTGCGGTGCGGACAGCGCCGGCTGCGGCAATCGCAGCAGCCAGGTGACGATTGGCAGAGGCCAGCGCAGTGAGCACGAGGCAGGCATTGCGCTGCACTGACTGACTGGTGCTGTGCAGGCGCTGGACCAGGAGGGGAATGCCGCCAGCAGCCGCCAATGCAGCATGGGTGCGCGTGCGTTCCTGGACCACGCCAAGCAGGGCCTTGAGCGCCGCCGCTTGCTGGGCCGTACCGCCGTACCGCACACACCCCAACAGCACGGCGATGCTGTGGAAATTGCCCGCCATTGGTGGGCGAATTCCTGCGGGACGAGAGTATGAAAGGATTGGTGAGCTGGACGCTGAAAGGCACAGCGCTGAGCAGGACCATCCAAGCAAAGCAGGGCGGCGGAATGCAGCTGGCTATAGCTAGCTGGGGGGCATAGTGTACAGCGGTGGCGGCGAAGGCAGCGGCAGCACCTGCTGAGAATGAGCCTCAAGGTTGCCTGCCTGCACCAGCAGGGGCGTCTGGCAATCTAAGGTGTAACCTGAGCAGGAGCTGCGTGCACGAGGCGACTACTCGCCCAGGTGCTGCGACCAAACAGCAGCTGAAGCGCTGACGCGGTCTGCCTGCCAGAATGCGGTCTATCTGGCGCTCGATATAGGCAAAAGGCGAAAACTGCCGACTCTGGCCAGCATACTCTCTGGTGTGCCTCCTCAGTCGGCGCCAGCACGCAGCACGCGCCTCGTGATCATGTCTGCAAACTGCAGGTGCGGCCTCCCGATCTATCTCTGAGCGGCCGTAGAGGCAAGGCTGAGACGGGCAAGCCACAGGGACCAAACATGCATACACACATGGCAAGGCTACCTGGACGCCGAGCGCGGAGGACTGGCTCGTCGGGCGGCAGACGAGACGGCCGTTCTGCTGCCGCCCTTGCCAGCTCTGCCTCGTCAGATGGGTTTGGGGGTGACGCAAGGCGTCTTTCGTGCACAAGGCACAGCTCTGCATCCTGTGCCCTCATAGCAACGAGGGTCTGGGCCATCCATTTGCCTTCCCGGGGGCAGGCCTGCTGGCGGCCCGCAGGCAGTGTGGTGGACGGGCCAGTATGCACGCTAGTTCTTTAGCTGCGGCAGCAAAGAGGCGGGAAAAAAGCACGGTGGGTCGGTGCTTGACGTTGAATCACTGTGTGGCAGCACGGTGCAAGCCGTGCCACCGTGCCTGGTGTGGGGTGCCTGCCCATCTCCCCGCACTCTTGGCACGCACCACAAATGACAGCTTCTGAAGGCAGCGCATGCAATGCCCCGCGGCAAATTTGCAGCTGTGCACCGCATCACAGGGCTGCGTGCCCATCCGCACCCCTCGACTGTGCTCACGCCGCTGCCGCCAAGCGCTGCCAGGGAACTTGGTGTGTGGGCTCCGCCGCTGTTGGCCCTTACTCCATCACCCCCCCTACCAAGCAGGGAACGCTCATAGCAGCCTCGTCATGGGCAATACTGCTTGGGAGGCATGTCAAATCAGAGGAGCGGGAAGCCGTATCGGCGCAGAAGAAGCTCGCAAGGCATATGAAGCATACATAAGCAGTTCATGCTACAGCGTAAAGTGCAGCAGCACACATCGGCGCCGCCTTTGTGAGACAAGCCTGGCAGGGCCCCGCAGCTGAACCGGTGAGCATGCAGCATGCAGCGGCTGCCGCCGCTGCCTGGCAGGGGCTGCAGCAGCCATCCGGCGGCGTCAGTCTGTCAGGGGCAGCCGCCCCGCAGCCGCCTGCGCGTCGCACAGCGCGGCGTACAGCCCCTGCAGGCGCTGCACCAGCGGACCGCGCGCGCCGGCGCCCACTCGCCGGCCGTCGATCTCGCGCACCGGGATCTGCCCCGCAAAGGTGCCCGTCACGAACGCCTCGTCCGCGCTGTAGGCCTGCAGCAGTGCACAAAACATGAGGCAGGGCGTGCTGTAGGCCTGCCGCAGTGCACACGAAACATGCTGCAGGGCGCGCTGTAGGCCTCTAGTTTGATAATATACACATGAAAGGAGGCAGGGCCGCTGGCATGTGCACCGGGCCCTGCGCCACAAAGGCGCCCGGCGGCCAAGGCCTGCCACACGCAGGCCAGCGCGTGGAAAGCGCAGCTGCAGTTGCAGAGGGTGGCAGCAGCAGCAGCAGCCAACAAAAGCCACAGCAACACCGGAACCTCGCCCAGGAACAGCCGGCAGCGCTGGGCTGCTGCCGCGCCTCGCCTGCGTGAGCGTGAAGTCCAGCTCGCGCACCGGGATGCCGTGCTGGCGGCAGAGGCGCAGCACGTTGTGCCGCGTGATGCCCGCCATCTGGTACTTGGGCTGAGGGGCCCACACCTGCGCGCCAGCAGGGGCGGAGGGTGGGGTGGGGTGGATTGGGGGGGCCGGGGGTCAGTGCAACCGATTCTGCGTGTCGCCCTCTG
Organism: Auxenochlorella pyrenoidosa; assembly: GCA_001430745.1. Taxonomy (NCBI): domain Eukaryota; kingdom Viridiplantae; phylum Chlorophyta; class Trebouxiophyceae; order Chlorellales; family Chlorellaceae; genus Auxenochlorella; species Auxenochlorella pyrenoidosa. The sequence continues at coordinate 435,017 of KQ482053.1, read as the reverse complement.
GCGTGCAGCAGGCCAACTTTGATCGTCACATGAACCCAGGGCGTGCGCGACCACCGTGCCTGCTGCCCTTTCCGCCGCACAGACTAGCCGACTAACCCACCCAGCAAAGTGGCACGCAATTCCCGACTCTTCCCAGGCCCCAGCCCCTCCCCCGGCACCCCCCCTCAACACACACACACCACCATCGCCACCCACCCAGCCATGCAAACGAACATGACGAGCACACACCCACACCTCACCTCTCCCCTGCGGACCACAAAGAAGTTGGTGGAGTTGCAGGTGGCCACAAAGCCGTGGGGGTCCAGCATCAGCGCCTCGTCCGCCCCCGCCTTGTTGGCCTGCGGCGTAAAATACGCACATTCGTCTTCGTCAACTGAAGCGCACGCGCGCAGGGGCCCCATCCTCTGCCGAGCCCCCCCAACACACCCACCCACCCACCCCCACTCCCCACCCACCACCACCCCCGCCAAGCCCGCCTGTATGCACGCCGCGATGCAGTTCAGCTTGCTGTGCGAGTTCCAGCCCGGGTCCTGCACGTCTGGCGCGCCGCGCCGCACGTGGCAGGTGAACAGCGTGATGCCGTGCTCCTGCGGGGGGGGGGGGGGGGCAGATCGGATGTGCCTTGGGGGTTACACGTTGTGGCTCCTTGACGGATTGCAGGCGGGCAGAAAGTAGCGCCTGAGGGGAGGTACAGGCACTAGAGCGCGGCCTGCTGTGAGGTCCAGCGTCCTTTGCCAGCAACAGCTGACGGGCAACCAGCAGGCACCGAAAACCGGCGCCGGCAAGCTGAGGTGACAATGACATGCATGCGCCCGTGCCGCCGCTGCAGGCGGCAACTGGCGAGAGGCATTGCTGGGCACCGAGGGGCATCTGCTGGGGGCAGCAGATCTGCAGGCTGCGCCCCTACCTTGGGGTTGCTGTCAGCTGCTTTGTACTCTGGGATGATGACGATGGTGGGCTGCCCGATGGTGGTGCTGGGGTTCTGGTAGGGGGTGGGCTTGAGGCCACGCGTGACCTGCGGCGGATCGTGAAGTCATGGCCCTGGATGCTGTTGCTGCCTTTTGGCTGTTTGCAAGGCGACGCCAGCAGCAAGAAGGGCACACAGCATGCGCACTCGCATGGCATGCGCTTCATCTGGCATGCTGCCCAGGGCTGGGTGCGGCTTGCGAGGCTGGCTGGAGGCGGCCCTGCCCCCACCATGAGCCGGATGTGCACGTGGTCACGCATGCCATTGGCATCCACTGTGTCGTACACCAGCTGCGCCACCTCCTGCTTGGTCAGCCCTGCAGGCCAGGGGGGCTGGCCAGAGGTGGGGTGAGCTCCAGCCTGCCCTGCAGCGAACCCTGCTATGCAATTTGCGCCATTATGGCAAGACCCGCCGCCGCAAGCGTCTGTAAACTGGCAGGGGAGGCTGCTATCCAGTCCCGCAGGAGCCAGCCTGCCATGCTGGAGCGCCGCCTCTCAAAGCTGCTCATGGGAGCAAGGCT
>KQ482053.1:393768-407316 GCA_001430745.1 Auxenochlorella pyrenoidosa | reverse complement strand
CCTCCTCCCCCTTGACCAGCGCCCCTGTTCAGCAGCGCACCTCCTCCCCTGTGTCCAGCAGCCTCCCCCCCCCCTTCACACACAGGCGCACCTCCTCCCCCTTGACCAGCGCCCCCTTCTGCCGCAGGTGGTACTCCCGGGTGTTGCGCATGCCCAGGTCGGAGTCAGGCAGCTGCGGGTCGACGCCCAGGTAGCTGCAGAGGGAGGGGGCCGGGGCAGCAAGGGGCGGTACTGTTGCGGCTGATCGGGCAGGCAGGCAGGCAGGCAGGTGCTGCGGGCTTGCACAGGTGAGGCAGCTCAAGCCGCCGGCAGGCGGATGCGGCAGCGGTCAGGGAGGTGGAGGCAGAGGCGGAGGGAGGGAGGCTCGGGCAGCGTCTGCACATCTTGAGCCGCTCAAGAGAAGACCCCCCTTTCCATCCTCTCACGATTTGAGGTCTTGCAGCACGCCAGGCATAGAGGCCCCGCTCGTAATGTTCTCGTACTGCACCCAGAGGGAAAGATGGCAGGCGGGCTTGGCTGGCAGATTAATGTGACCCACCAGGTCCTCGCACCAGGGCCAGCCGCAACACCTGGATGAGCACCCGCCCACCACAGCCTGCCGCAACACCTGGATGAGGCCCCCACCCCACCCCAGCCCCCACGCACGCGCACGCGCACGCGCACGCGCGCACACACACACACACACACACACACACCTGGATGAGGTACACCTGCTCCCGCGGGTAGGCCTCCAGCCATCCCTGCAGCGGCTGGCTGTAGTTCTCGCGCCCCAGGTCGCGCGACAGGCACTTGTACACGTCCTTCCTGCAGGGCGGGGCAGGGGCCACTTGTAAGCGAACTTCAGGCAGAGCGACAGGCACTGTCGTGCACGAAAGCGCTGCTGGGCAGGGCACAGCGGGGCGGCGGCGCGGTCCTGTCGACATCAGTGCTACATGCCGGATCCAGCGGGGCAGCACTCGCAGCAACGAAGGCAGTGAAAGAAGAAGCAGTGGTCTGCCCACTTTGTGAGGCACCCCGTCTCGTGCTTGTCCAGGTTGTGGGCCAGCATGGAGATCGCGCGGCTGCAGGGCAGGGCAGGGCGCGTGGGCAGGAGGTCGGAGTGAGGGGCAGAAGGGGTGGAGATTGCGGGACGGACGGCGGCGGCGGCGCATGGCACGCGGAGCGCAGCTCAGCCCAGCAGCAGCGAGGGTGAGATGCGGGAGGCATGGAGATGGCATTGCTGCTGAAGGGCACGGCTGGAAAATGCAGGTGGGGTGCTGCGGGGCGCGATGGCAGGGATGCAGGATGCTGCGGCGGCTGTGTTACGCGGGCCTGGGACCCTGGGTGCTGGACGTGCTCGAGAATTCGTCACTGCCTCTCCTGGCATCGGAACAGTCGCACCCCCCCCCCACCCACCACCACCCCACCCCCACCCACGCACACAACCGCGAACACCACACCCCTGCTCTGCACCTGATGGGCTCCCGCAGCGACACCACAATCTTGAGCCAGGGCATCACGGCGCGCAGGCGCGGCGCCAGCATGTGCCCGTTGCGCCCGTAGTGAGCTGCAGGCACAGGGCGCAGGGGCGCACGCGTAGGCTGTCAAGGCTTGCCCAGCAGGCAGGTGGGCAGGCAAGCACAGCTGGGCGGTGCAAGAGGGCGAGCTGTTGCCGGTGCCAGCTGAGCTAACTTGATGCCTCCACTGCGGCCACCCGCAGGTCAGCCGCCAGAGCACGGTCCAGCAGCAGGGTCTGCACCAGGGAGGAGAGGGTGTGTGTGGTGAGTGTGTGTGTGTGTGTGTGTGTTGGTGTTGGTGGGGTGGGGTGGCTAGGGATGCCAGGCAATGCGGTAGGGGGGCCTGCTGCAGGGGCTGGGCAGGCGGCCCAGCCAGGCGCGGGCAGCCGTGGCCTCGCGCTCGCCGCAGGCCTCCATCACGTGCCTCCTCATGCGCAGGCGCTGGGGTGCGGCCCGCGCTCGCGGCTTGGGCGGTGTGGCGGGCCCAGCGGGCGCAGCAGCGCACCTGTTTGATGTACTTCTTCGTGGCCTTGGAGGAGCACCGCTCCGGGTCGTAGTCACAGTCGTAGCTGAAGAACTCGGGCTCCTGCAGGGGGGGGGGCAGGGGGGGCAGGGCGTTGCAACAGGGGACGGTGAGTTAAGGGCGCAAAAGAGGTGGCGAGCGTGCGGCGCGGGCGCTGCCTGCCGCGCACGCATGCGTATCGGGCCGCTGATGCCCACGCTGCCCCCTGCCTTTCGCCCCCGACTCGCACTGCCAAAGCACCCTCAGCTGCCGGAAGCAAGAAGAAAGAGCAACAGCCAACACACCACAAGAAAGGCCTTGGCTGTCCAAGGAAGAAAGACGAGCAACAGCAAAACATGCGCCCCGCCCACCTTGTCGTGTGAGCGCAGGATGCCTGGGTGCTTGGCCAGGTGATAGAAGAGAGAGGTGGTGGCGCATTTCTGCAAGAAGGTGGCATAGCAGCACGCTTAGCAGGCAGGTTGAGCTAGAGGCCGAGGCCCGCGGCAAGGACGCCTCACAGTGGGGCCAGCGCTCTGGGCTATGCATGCTGTGGGCTTAGCGGCCACAGGTAGGCAGCAGGCAGGTCCAAAGCGGGGGACCAATCAGCTGGGAACGGGCAGCGCGCAAAGAGTCTGCCAGCTGGCAGGACGCCAACGCGCCGTGAGATGTGGGCGCTTAGCAGGGGCCCAGCCTAGCCGGCAGCACAACGGCAGGCTCTGAGCACTGGCTGGCCGACGGCACAGTTCGTGGCAGACTGGACAGCCATCTGTGAAACGGCCACCTGCTGGCGTGTTTGACCCCACCCCCGCCCTGCTTGCCTGCCAGCCGACGATGAAGAAGTGGGGGAACAGGAACTGGCCGGGGTGCCGCTCCTGCTGCGCAGCGACCGCCAGACACTGCAGGTCTTCGCACTGCGACAGCGCCTGCTGGTATGGAGACGGCCCGGCAGCCGGCTGCTTCGCTTCTTGTGCAGTCGCCTCTTGCCCGGCGGGCGCCTGCTGGGCCGGGGCGGTGCCCTGCTCCGCCTGCTGCCCCGCCGGCTGCTGCTGCTGCGACCCGTGCTGCATGCCCTGCTCCACCTCTGCTGCCTCCAGCTGAGACTCCTCCTCCTCCAGCTCAGCTTCCTCCCTTGCCGCCTTGGCTGCCACCTCCTGTGCTGCCGCCTGCTCCTCGGCACGAGCCCAGCGCTCCTCCTCAGCCTCCTCCTCCTCCTCCTCGGCCGCCAGCTCTGCTGCCCGCTGGTCTGCCTGCTGCTCCGGCTGCTCCCCACCCTCCTGGCCGTCATCAGCTTTGCTCACCTCCTCGTCGCCAGCTGGCAGCAGCTGCTCGCCGCCGGCTGTCTCGCCATCAGCTGCCGGCATGTCGTCGAGCGAACTGTCTTCATACTCGAGGGATGCGTCGCCCCGTGGCTGCTGCTGTTGCTGCTGCGCAGCAGCTGCGGTGCGTGCTGGCGTGCAGGCCGCTTCGCTCGGCCGGCCACTGCCCGCGGTGGCGCTGCAGGGGGGTGGGCTGCCTGGCTGGGAGTACAGCCAGAGGCGGACCCCCCCGGTATTGATCACACTGCAACAAGTTTCAGAGAAGACATGTGAGGGGCCAAAATGTTCAGAGGTGGCATGGCAGGGGTCCAGCAGCTTATGACTGGGGGCAGCTGTAGGCTTGCTTGCATGATAAGTCGGCTGCACCACCCCGCACTCAAAGCGGGCTGCGGAAGGGCCGGCCGCTCACGCTCACTTTGATTTTGCAAGCAGCAACAGGGTGGCCACCAGGGCCATAATGTACCCTGCTGTCAGGAGCACCTGCCGCTCAGGCCTGCAGCAAGGAGCACAGGCAGGGCAAAGGCGGCTGCATGTGCAGCTGGGTGCTGCAGCCAAGCTGCAGGGGGAGAAGCAGCAATGCCTGCTGTACCGCATACCAAGAGGTGCTACGAGATATTGACATTGTTGCCAATGGCCATGCGAGGTCAGGGCGGCCGCAGTGCAGTGCTGTTACTGCTGCCACTGGCAGGCCGCAAGGAGAGAGAGCGGTTGCAGCAGAAGGCGGAGGTTGTGGCGCCGGCGGCTGCGGCGGCAACACGGTGATTACAGCCCTGTGGGCCCCACCGCCACGCACTTTCTAGATCCCGACTTCTTTGGGGAGCTCCACATGGTTCACCCTCCCCCAAGTTCCGTTGGGATTGCGATGGCGGGTTGGCAAACTCGGAAGCAGCGCCGCAGATGAGCACAAGAGCTGCGCAATGTGCTAGGGGCGACTGCAGAGGCCCAGAGCCGCTTCTGCTGTTGGGCTCGGGCCGAGGTGGCGCGCTGGGGGCGCTCGCTTCGCCCGCTCGCAGGCAGCGCGCTGGAGGACTCGCGGGCGCCTGAGGACTCACTGAAGGTTCGCTGAAGGCTGCAGCGATTTGCAGTTGCCGCTCCATCCGCGACGCGCTTTATGGTATCACACTGCTGGCGAAAGGCCAGTCAGCCCATTCTTCTCCTTCCTGGCTCCTTGAACATTGTATGCAGCGATCGGGGCCTCTGGCAGCCGCGCTAAGCCCGTAGATGGCCGCTCTGGCTGCTGTTGCAGTGCCCGCCGCCGCCGTCGGCAGGCAGCGACAGGCAGCACCAGCAGAAGCACCAGCAGAAGCAGGCATCATGCTGAATGGTACAGCGAGGACAGTTGTGGAAAGGGGGGTTCTCTCGGGCCGTCATGCTAAAGGCAGATGCAGGCGCCATGGCAGGTGTGCCAGCACATGTGCATGCGTAGGCGCAGCGATGAGCTTGTGCGCAAGGCTTCACGGCCTTCAGATGCGGGCAGAGAGGCGGGGGTCTTTCCCTCCCACCAAGAAGGAAGATGCTGGCAATCTAACAGCAAACTCCCACATTGCCATGGCCTGAGCTGGGCATGCCCCATGCACCGGGCGCGCACCATGCACGCACCGTGCTGCGCCTGCTGAGCAGGAACTTATATTGAAGGCCTTCCATGTGAGACCCAACTAAGCGCGTCTGCGGACTGTCTCCACCTGCTTGGTTAAGCTGATTCACGCCATGCTTGCACCACAGCATTAAGAGCAAAGCGATGTTTCAGTTGCCCGGCCCCCCATCAGCATTGTTGCAACAGGCGGCCGCTTGTCCAGGGGCAGCCGAGCAAATCTCTAGGCCTTGTCCAGACGCCACAGGAGCGCCGCACCAGATCCCTTGGCAAATAGAGCCACGGTGGAGTTGGCGCAGCCTCGAGGCACGCCCAGGAACCTGCCCGCACACGCCTGCGACAGCGGCAAACAGGGGCGGTGGGTGATAGAAGTGGCGTGCAGGCCGGCAGCAGTTGCTGGTGAGAGGCGCTAGAGGCGCAGGGGGCAGAGGAGCGCTGCTTGGATGACCAGACGGGTGTGAGGACGACAGGCAGTGGACTGCACCAGCGTGACGGTCAACGCATGAATGGCACCACATATGCTACATCTGCAGCAGCGCCAACCTGCGACTCGATGTAGTGCGTGCCTCCAGGGCCCCGGCGCAGCAGCCAGCGTGCGTTCAACTGCCCCCCTGCCAGGAGCACCCGGGTGCACTGGGCGGGCCCGCTGCTCGCGGCAGCACCCAGGTACGAGACGCCGCCGCAGGCAGCCCTGCCCCTGCTCTGGATGGTCACAGCGCCGCCCTCGATGCCGCCGCCAGCCTGCGCCACCAGCCGGATTGCCCATCTCTGCGTGGCAGCGCAAAGCTCTGGCAGCAAATCTGAGTCAGTGTGTGTTTTCTGAAGACAGAGGGTGGGGTGGGGGGGTTGGGGGGGGGGGGGGGGGGGGGGCCTTGACCAGCATTGCCGGCAAAACCTCCTGTGAGACAGATTGACGCCAGAGTGGCTGCTCGCGAGAGGCTGACAAGCTTGCCTGCAGGACGAAGGGAGGGGCCGCGGCTCTCACTGCCACAGCAGCAGTAGATGAGGTGCAGCCTGGCGAGCTTGCAAGGTCTGCACAGGAGGGAGGTGTCGCTGAGGTGCCCGCTAGAACGCACGCTGGCCCACAGTTCTGCGCCTGGATTGTGGCAGGCTGTGAACGCTTGCCTGCATGTGAGACGCCAAATCGGTAAAATTACCACTGCACAGCAGGTTTGCCTGGATTCAACTTTAGACTCTCGCTCACCCCGACAACCTGGGCGGTCAGCTATGGTCAGAGTGTAGACGCCAGCTGATAGTGTTGGTGGCGGCGGCGGAGGCCTGCAGAGAAGGCCAGCTTTGCATAAGCCTTTGGCGCAGCGCCGCGCAGCTGGCTGCGGCGCCTGGACGCTCTGATGGCGAGATATGCCTCTGCGCCTGCTCGTGCCCCCGCCTCAGATCCCTGCAAGCAAGCCCAGCACCACGCTCACCTGGGGGGCGTGTATGAAATCCGATAGACCACATTGGCCCTGTCGTCCCCCAGCAGCATGGAGCCGTCGGGCAGGCGGGCCAGCCCCGTGGGGCGCCCCCAGGCGGTGCCGTCGGGCTGCAGCCAGCCCTCGGCAAAGCGCGAATACTGCGTTGCATTCCTGCCGTCGGCGCTCAGCTTCACATGCATCACGCGATAGCCGATGGGCCGGCTGCGGTGCCAGGAGCCGTGCTGTGCGGAGAAGACGCCGTTGCCCCACTTCTGTGGCCAGCGCTGCATGCCCGCCGGCAACGTGGTTGGGGATGGCCAGTGCAGCACACCAAGCGGGGCCACGTGCGGGCCCAGCACTTGCAGCGGCGGCGGAGCAAGCTCTGCAAACACAGGCAGGTGGTGCCAGCGAGGTGAGGATGAAAAACGTTGCAGCCATTTCAGCCAAGCCCAGCGGGCATTAAGAAAATTGGGTAGGTCTGCACACAAGGCTTGCATCGATGCATGCATGGCTGGATATCCCGAGCCGTCGAACAGACCAGCACAGCGCTGAGTGAGGGTGGCGTCGTCGGGCCGGGCAGGGAACTCTGGCAGAGTCAAGTTTTGGTCGGCCAGGGCGGCACCGTGGCCAGGGTCACGCAGCCAGGGAGGCCCAGAGCCCACCCTGCAGCAAAGACGCTCCCAGCCATTTGCTTGCCATGACAGAGGCACCACAGAGCTACGATTCACCATGGCATGGATGGTACCGTGCCAACGCCTGCGCAACATGGGGCTGCCGCCTGGGCCATGCAGTTGCCTCGCACGTCCCTGCCCTCTGGCTGTATGCATATACATACTCTATCTCAGCCTGCATCCATCATCTGGCTGATCGCTTAAGTGCGCTCACCAGTGACAGTAGCTGCGGCAAGGTCGGAGGACAGGACGGGAGGGGGGAGGGAGGGAGGCAGGCCAAGGGTTCAGGAGGCCTGCCGCCAAGGACTGCTTCAGCAGGCGGGCCAAGCACAGCGCCGCCCAAGCGTCGCAGGCGCGCACGCGCTGAGTGCACAGGCGGCACGGCCCCCGTGGTGCGGCAACTCACGGCCATGTGAGGTTGATGCCCGCCTGCTCCGGGAAGACGACGCCCAGAAGGTCGTCTGGCTGGTCATCGCCATTGCTGGGCCCCATGAACTCACGCTCCTGGGCACAACAGAAAGGGCAGCATAAAGGGGTTGTCACCGAGGCCGCCTGGGCTGCAACACACAAGAGCCCAGTCTGCCATGCCCACGGCGCTGGTATCATGCCTGAAATCCAGCATCCAAACCCATGCGTTCGTTCATTCATCCAGGAATCAGTAGGCCCAAGCAGAGCTGCGGACAGCCCGGGTCTGTGCGTCCATTGGGCAAGCTGCAGCCAGCGGGAGGGAGCATCTCACCATGCCAGAGAAAACCAGTGCCTTTGTGCCTCGGTGCCAGTCCCAGGCAGCCGCGTTGCGGATGCCTGTAAGCGTTGTGCAGGGGGGATGCTAAGCAAGGTTGCTGCCCCTGCTGCTGCCCCTGTAGCTCGCCGCTCAAAGGCAACCACGTGGCGCCGCCATTCCATGCCGTTTGTCAGCAACCAGACGGGTGCCCGGCCCGACTGGCCGCATTGACCGGAACCGCAGCGGCAGCATGCACAGCGGCTGCTCCCAGCCCACCTCGCGCAAACGTCTCCCTGCCGCTCCCGTCCTTTTTCATGCGCATGATGGTGCAGTAAGGGTCCTCGCAGACGCCCAAGCTGGGTGGGGAGGGTGGGGTGGGGTTGGGGTGGGGGCTGCGAGGGACAAAGCTGGCAGGCAGGTGCTGCAAGCAGTGGGCGACGGAGCCGTGCATCGCAGAGCCCCCTCGCCGAATTACCAACTTGCACCATGCGCAATGCCCGCCAGCTGTCTCTTGTGCCGCAAGCACAGCCTGCGGGAATAGGCCTCTGCCAGCCCACCCACTCCCCGCCATTAGCAGTAAACCTCACTTGAACGGTGCCGCAATCGTGACGTAAAGCATGCCATCGGGGCCCAGACCCAGGAACCGAGCCCAGTGATCTGGCTGCACCGGCAGCACCTCCGGGCCGGCTATCTGCGTCGGCCCGCCCACCAGCCCGGGCTTGCAGCCAGCCAGCGAGGCAGCATCCACGTTGTCATACCTGCCAACCAAGCCCCGGGCAGCAGGAGGCACGCAAGGGATGCGGTGAGGCGCTACACAGCCATTTGAGCGGCAGAAAAAAGGACGGGCAGCGGCCCCGCAGCATGCACGCCACCGGCAGGCGGCCTCGCGCCCGCCCCGCCCCGCCTGGTGATGCGCCGCGTCTCTGCCACGAACAGCGATCCGGTGGCACGGTCGTAGGCAATGCCGTTTGGCGCGTCAAGAGGCCCTTCGATAAGGGTGCAGGCTGTGACGGGGGCGCCGCCGCCGCGGTCGACCAGGGCATAGATCTGCACTGGGAGGGGGCGGGCACAGCCTGAGGGGGCAGGTGCAGCCTGAGGGGGTGTGGCCGTCGCGTGCAGGATGCGGTGAGCAGGCAAGGTAAGCGACGGTTGGGCTCAGCAACCTAGGCTGAAACTATGTCGTGTCCTCGCCACCGCAAATCAGCGACCCCCGTACTCAACGCTTTGGGTGCCGCTGACTGTCGAAACGTAGATGACGGTCGGGGTGGTGCTGCCGCCGTTGCCGACAGCAAAGAAGCGCGCCGGGATCGAGGTGTTGACATACAGAGATATGGAAAAACCAGGCGGCAGCTTGATCAAGTACAGGGGCAGGTTGGACAGGGTGTAGGGTGGGTTGGGCTCTGGCGCAACGCGCAGCAGGTGCCTGCCAGCGGCAGTCAGGGGGCTGACGGTCCCACCGCCTTGCACCGCTGCCGGCCCCACAGCAGTCGACGTGGCTGCACGGCTCGCCGCGTTGGCCGCAGCTGTCGCGATCATGAAGACTGTAACGAGCCTGGAAGCGTGTCGGGCTCCGGAAAAGGGCCGCATGGCCCAGCCTTTCAGACCCAGCTTCTTCGGCAGCCTCCCTAGAAGCGGTGGAGCAGAACTTTTCAGAGGAGCTGATGGAGAAGTGATTGTGGCCCGGGGAGGTGGTCATGCAGTGCAGATGCCCGCAGCTACTGTCAGCGCCGGGCGGCAGGTGCACGGGATACCGCACATTTCGCTGCTTACATGTCAGCAGCTTGAGCAAGCACCTGGCACCCTGCGAAGAAGAGGATGGTCAAGTTACATAGTACCCAAGCATAGTACCGAGCAGGGCAAGTTACATAGTACCCAAGTGATTGGCTCAGCATGGTCAATGTATCACGCAGCAGCTAGGGGTGGCTGTGCTGGGCACGGGGGTGCGGCACAGGGGCGGCCAAGAGGAAGGGCATGCAAGCACATCACCTCGCACGGGCCCTCAAAATATTAAGTCAAACCATGTTACTGTTGTCAAAAGTAATGTGAGAGGATTCAGGATACGTGGCACAGGGGCGTCAACACGAACTGCTCGGGCGCAGAAGCGCTGCCACTTAATTAAGCTATAACTTAACGGCCGCCGCTCCTAGCTAGGCTTTGGTCAGCTTCCACAGCAGTGAGGCGGCACCCCCTTTGGCATACAGGCCCGCCCTGTTGCCTGTCGAGCAGTTGCGGGGCAGGCCAAGGTACTTGGATGTGCAGCCCTGCAGAGGCCGAGGGCAGGAGCGCAGGCTCCCGATGCAGCAACAGCCGGGGGTGGGTGGGGGGGTGGGGGCAGTGCAGCCAAGGGGAGGGTGTGGTCGTGGCAGCCCGCCTCCAAAGCGTTGGGGGGAGCATCCTTACCGTCTGCATGCCTCTGTTGATCCCCCAATGACCAGGCAAGCCCAGCCAGATCAAGCGTGCACAACCTTGTGCTTGCTTTGTCCCACCTTTCTCGGAGTCACCCTGCACCAGCACCCACCTTTGGCCGTATGTAGAAGGCGCCGCCCGGGCCGCCCTCCAGCACCCACTGCGCCCCCGCGGGCTGCTGCCGGCCGCTCACAGCCGCCAGCGCGCCACAAGTGGCATACCCCAGAGAGTAGGAGGCCGGCCTGCAGCTGGCGCTCGCCCAGGGCAGCGTGCCTAGCAGGACAGGCGCTCCCTCAATGCTGGCGGCGCCTGCCTGTGCCGGCTTGATGGCCCAGGACTGCAGGCAGGCCAAGGGTGGCGGGGCGACAATAGGGTGAGGCTGTGCATGGAGCCCCTACAGGCGAGGCATCGCGGCTTCTCACGCACAGTCAAAGATATGAACACACGAGGCACGAGGCAACGAGGCATGCTCTGCCTTCTAACCCCTTGCCTGGTCGGCATCCAGGCTGGGCAGGCGGCGCCGGAGAGTCAGGGCCAGCGGCCGCTCGCAGCTGGAGCCGGTCAGGAAGCCTGCAGCAACGGGCAGGCAGGGGGCAGCCACGCTGGCAGGCTGGGGCCGTGGTGGCTGGTGTGCAAACGCCCGGTGCGCAACGGCGCAGGTAAGGAACACGCAACCGTCCGCGTGGCATCCCTGGCTCCTCTGGGTGTGTAAGCCTCGCTGGCTCCGAACCCGCTCTGTAAGTCAAGTCAATTCAAGGCTCGCCTCACCGCCGCAGCTGGGGCGGTCGGTGATGGACAGCAGGTACGTGCCCCGCTGCAGCCGGGGCTTGGGGGGCGGGGGGCGGGGCGCAGGCGGCGGCGGGGGCGGCCTGCGCGGGCAGCGTGGGTAGGTTTCTGGCGCCTTGGCGCGCCTGGAGCTTGGCATGGCGGGCCCTATGGCCAGCAGACAGCGCGCAGAGCCAGGCGCAGGCCAGGGGGTAGCAGGAACGCCTGAGCCGAGCGCGACTCTAGGTCAAGGGAGCTGCAACCCTCGCTCGCAAAACGACAGTCATACCTGGGGGCCGTGTATGAAATCCGGTACACCACCTTGGCCCTGTCGTCCCCCAGCAGCATGGAGCCGTCGGGCAGGCGGGCCAGCCCCGTGGGGCGCCCCCAGGCGGTGCCGTCAGGCTGCAGCCAGCCCTCGGCAAAGGGCGCATGCCCCATGGCGCTCCTGCCGTCGGGGGCAAGCTTCACATGCATGATGCGGTGCCCGATGTACTGGTTTCGGTTCCAGGAGCCGTGCTGTGCGGAGAAGACGCCGCCGCCCCACTGCGCAGGCCAGCGCTGCACGCCGGCGGCAGGGAGGGTCTCGGAGCGGGGCCAGCAGAGGGCCCCGAGCGGCGCCACGTGCGGGCCTAGCGCCTGCAGCGGCGGCGTCGCAATCTCTGCGGGCAGGCAGGGGGGGCGGGCAGGGGGGCAGGGTGCAACCCCGGCCGGCGCAGAACGCACTGCAGTGCGTCACGGGGGCAGGTGACGCGCCAGCGGTCTGTTTGCAGGAGGTGGGCAGGCAGGCGGGGGCTCAGGCATCCGCCCAAGGACACACACAACGGCTGCACCTGCGCAGCGCTGGTTCAGGGTGGCATCTTCGGGCCGAGTGGGGAACTCTGGCAGCGTAAGGTCAGCATCGGCCAGGGCAGAGCCAGGGCCCGGGTTGCGCAGCGTGGGATCCCCGGAGCCAAGCCTGCACCCAGCACATGGCAGCAGCACGTGCTGTTGGCACCAGCGTGTGGAGAGCGCAACCCAGAACCCTCACCCAGCAGCCCTACAGTAAACCAATAGGCATACGGTGTCTTCTTGGTGCAGGCAGCCCGCCCGCCGCTCAGCCCGACCGGCAAAACAATGCCGGCCCCGACCAGGGCACTGCTCCCGCCTCTCACCAGTGGCAGTAGCTGCAGCAGGGTCGTGGGACAGAAAGGCAGCGCCAGCGTTGGCTGTGCAAAAGCACAACGGCCATGCAGAGCCTGACGGGCGGCAGGCAGAGCCTGTGCTCATGGAGTGCAAGCTGGGCATGCATAGGGGCTGCCCTTGCTCATCTCGGCCACGCAGGGCGGATCCAGGCCGGGCAGCTGCCCTGCATGCATGCGCGCTGACAACCAACAGGGTCGGCCTCATCAGCTGCTGGCTGGTCACTCTTTTCACTGGTCAACTCTTTTGCTGGTCAACTCACGGCCACGTGAGGTTGATGCCTGCCTGCTCCGGGTAGACGGCGCCCAGGAAATCATCTGGCCGGTCGTCCCCCATTTGGTCGCGCTCCTGAGCGGCGGCGGCAGCAAAGCACACACGCGCACTGCGTAGGCAAATGGAAAGCGTAACGGCAGAGGCGGGGCTGCCCCGCTGGTGCCGGCGCCGCCATGCGGCGCGGGGCTGCGACCGTGCAGCGACGGCTGCTGCGTCGAGCACTGCCAGATCTGCCTGAGGAGCACAGGCCACTGCTCCGCTTCCAGCCTGGCTCTCATCTGTCCATGCTCTCCCGGCCCTGCACCCACCCACCAGAGGCCCTGCACAAGCTAGCAGGATCTGCAGCACCCACCATACCCCGTCACCACCCACTCACCATGCCGGAGAACACAAGCGCCTGTGTGTCCGGGTGCCAGTCAAAGTTTGCAGCGTTGCGGACGCCTGCAGGGCCGGGGGCGCTCCCAGCAATGCGTTCACCTAGCGCCCACCCAGCAGGGCGCTGACAACAGATGCAGGCAGCTGTGGCAGGGCTCCAGCTGCGCCCGACCATGCATGCAGATTGCCGTGCGGCGCAGTGGGGGCGCTCGCCTTCCCCGCTCCCCGCTGGCGGCTAACAGCGGCAGTCCCGCGCTCACCCCGCGCAAACACCTCTGGGCTGCTGCCATTCTTCTCCATGCGCAGGATGGTGCAGTAAGGGTCCACGCAGGCGCCGTAGCTGCGGGAGCGGTGTGCGTGTGTGTGCAAATGTGCATTCGGTTCCCAGAGGCCCAGAGCTGCCGGCCAGGACGTGTGCCCTCGCTGCGCTGCGCTGCCTGCTGTGCTGAGCAGGCGCGCCCTTAACCCCCCAGCATCACCCAGCAGCCGCCCAGGCTGCCATATGCTCCCATGTAGCAGTCTTACCACTCATTTGAAGAGTGCCGCCGTGCCGACTGTCCACTACCCGCCCTTCCGCTTCCCCACCCACCCACCCACCCACCCTGGTCCCGATTCTCACTTGAAGGGTGCTGCTACGGTGACGTACAGCCGGCCATCGGGGCCCAGCCCCAGGCCCCGTGACTTGTGGTAAGCTTGCTCAGGCAGTACGTCGGCGCCCACCACCTGGCGGGCGCGGATGCGCGTGGCATTGCAGCCTTCCAGTGCTGCTTGGTCCACCCATGTGTAGCTGGAAGGGGGGGAGGTGTGTGTGTGTGTGGTGGGGGGGGGGGGG
>KQ482053.1:381345-392746 GCA_001430745.1 Auxenochlorella pyrenoidosa | reverse complement strand
GGGCACCCAGAACCGCAGACCAGCGGCAGCTAAGCGCTGGTACGGCTGGGAAGATGCAGCGCTACACCCCCCCTGCACGCCCCGCCTGCGCATGCTACCGCGACCCTGCGTTTTCCATGTAGTGTATGCCCTGGGCAGACCGCACTGGAGCCGGGCTGGGCGGGGGCCCCTCCCGCTCATGAGCTCACGCTGCCAGAGTTGCTCGAAACATAGACAATGGTGGGCTTGGCGCGCCCGCGGTTGCCCACGGCAAAGAAGCGGGCCGGAATCGAGGCGTTGGCGTACAGCGAGATGGAGAAGCCGGGCGGCAGCTTGACGAGCTGCAGCGGCAGGTTCTCCAGCACGTAAGGAGGGTCGGGCTGGGGCGCGACGCTTAGCAGCGCCCGTTCGCCGGCGGTGCGGAAGGCGGCAGCGAAGCTGGCACTTCCCAACTCGCCCGCCTCGGAGGCTGCTGTCGCCTGCACTGCTGCCAAGCTTGCTGCACACAGCGCAAGAAGCAGCGCCGCTGGGAGCGCAGGGAGCGCAGGGAGCGGCCCGCTCCACCGCATAGCTCCTGCAGCAGGCGCCTGCGGTCGGGTTTGACTTCTGAAATCGCGCGATGAAAGTACACGAGAAGCGCCGACGATCGGGGGCAGGTTAGAGCCACTGCACAGCAGGCGGCCGTTGGCCTGACGTCACATGAGCAGCTCCCCGTGCGTGCAGGCCTTCCTGCACCTGGTTGGGCCATGCAAGTGGCGCTGAGAGGAGGTCGATGTCTTGAATCAATCACCCTGCAGCCACACGGTCAAGGAGTCTCATATGCTTCACCATGCGACGCAGTGCTGCCTCACTGGTACTGGAGGAGGTTTCCTCAAGAGCATGTGCCTCTTGAAACCGGCAGTGGCAGTTTGGTGCATATGGCATTACATGAGCAATGGTGGAGGAGTCGCTGCCGGCAGCAACAAATGAATGGGCAATGTTGAGGGATAAAGGCATGGGCTCCTAGGGGAATGGTGCGGGGTTGGGGGTTGGGGGTGGGGGGCATCAATGCCGGCCTGCTACTCACGGCAGCAGGCAGCCGTGGAGCTTGCCAGCTGCAGGCTAAACTGATGGAGACAGGCATGACGCCTGATGGGGCAGGTGGCGCCTTTGAGTCAAGACACAGCCTGCAACAGCCGCAGCTGGCGCTGCTGGCGGACGTCACGAACGGCCGCCATGCTGGCGAGGCCGGGGGCGGCAGAGGGGAGCATGCGCACTCGGCTACTTGACAAAACCGCTCAAAACAAATTTCAAGGATGGCCAGATCTAGGCTGGGAATGCGGCATGACAAAGCGATGGTTGAAGAAGCAACTGCTGCAGCCGCAGCCGGCATGTTGGAGCTCTCGGCGCGGCCGCTGGGAGGTGGCGCGCTGCTGAGACTCCTCAGGCTCTTCTCAGCCTCCACAGCAGGGCGTTGGGGCCGCCCTTGGGCACGATGCCCACCCTGTTGCCGACAGCGCAGCTGCGGGGCAGTCCTAGGTACTTGTCGGCACAGCCCTGCTCAGGGGAGGGCGGGCATGGCACAGGTGAGGAACAGTGAGTTGCCATTGGCGCCAGAGGCCAGAGGCAGAGCCAGGTGGCGCCAGAGCCAGGTGAAGCTATTCCGCGCTAACGCGCTGAGATAGATTAACGATTATCATGTGAACGATGATTATCGGGAGGAGGGAACCAGTCAGGCGAATGGGTGCTGCGGCCCACATATGCGTAAACAAAATTGACCTTGCTGCTTCACGCATGCAGGCACAGATGCCCTCGCAGCCCCACAAGGGCTTTCCACCGTCGACACCCCCTGCCCCAGCACCTACCTTGGGCCGGATGTAGAAGGCGCCGCCCGGGCCGCCCTCCAGCACCCACTGCGCCCCCACGGACTGCTGCCGGCCGCTCACAGCCGCCAGTGCGCCGCTGGTGCAGACGCTGCCTGTCGTGGCCAGCACATAGGAGCCGGGCCGGCAGGCTGCTGAGGTCCACGACTTGGTGCTGAGGGTCACAGCAGCACCCTGAAGGCCCCTGGCCTGGGCCTGCGCCGTCGAGATGCTCCAGGTCTGCAAGCAGGCAGGGAGAGGCGCCGGGACGGACGCATGATGACTGTAAACGCGGCTGGGGTAGCTCACCAGACATGGGGCGAGGCTGGGATGTGGCGGAGTTGTTGCGGCACGGCGGCGGCAGGGCTCTGGTGTTCCGCTGCTGGCAGCAGCATGCTGGGCAGGCTGTCCGGGGAGTGCGATCTGCCCTTGTGCCATTGCCCTGATGCTTGCCTGATTGGCGCGCAGGTTGGGCAGGCGACGCCGCAGAGTCAGGGCCAGCGCCTGCTGGCAGCTAGACCCCGTCAGGAAGCCTGCAGCAGGCACGCCAGGGGTGTTGCCTCAGCTGGGTGGCAGCCGGACGGTGCACACAGCGCCTGGGGGCACGCTGGCTATCCAGATGCCTGCCGCGCTGCGCTCCCGCCATGCCCGACGTGTGGTGCATGCATTGTTGGCTCACCGCCACACCCGGGCCGGTCGGCAATTTCTAGTGTGTAGGTGCCGGCCTGCAGTGTTGCTCCAAGCGGCACCGGACGAGGGTATGGCGGTGGAGGCGAGACGCGCGGCGGGGCTGGGGAGGGACGTGGCGGTGGTGGCGGCGAGGGGCGTGGCGGAGGGGGCCGCGGCGAGGGCGGAGGCGGGGAGGGGCGGGGCGGGGAGGGAGACGGCGGCGGCGGCGGGCTGGGCACGGGTGGCGGCGTGGGGGGCCTGCAAACGAGGCAAGCCAGCCTGTACTAAGCAGGCCGGCCATAGCAACAAGAGCACCGCTAGCCGGCAGGTACAGCTGAGAATGCAACGCATGACGAAGCTGCCAGTGGCTTTACAGCCAACAAGCACGGAGCACACAGGCTTGAAAGTGCGTCCCAGCCGCAGTATCACCCCCGACCCCTCCACAACTTGCGTGTAGCTGATGCGGTACACAGCATATGCTCTGTCGTCACCCAGCAGCATGGAGCCGTCCGGCAGGCGGGTCAGGCCGGCGGGGCGCCCCCAGGCGGTGCCGTCGGGCTGCAGCCAGCCCTCGGCAAAGAGGGAGTAGTTGGTGGCGCTCCTGCCGTCGGGGGCGAGCTTGACATGCATGATGCGATAGCCGATGGGGACGACTCGGTTGTACGAGCCGTGCTGCGCAGAAAAAAAGCCGCCGCCCCACTCGGCGGGCCAGCGCTGCACGCCCGCCGGCGGCGCAGAGCTTGGCCAGTAGAGCACGCCCAGTGGGGCGATGTGCGGTCCCAGCGCCTGCAGCGGCGGCGTCGCGATCTCTGCAGGATGCAGGGCAGGCGGCCGGGGTTGCACACAGATCCCGGGCAGGAAGGAAGCACGCTGATCAGCAGGCAGCGCTAGGCTCGCAGCCCCGAGCCGACTATGTGCAGGGGTAGGGCAGGCAGGTGGGGCCTGAGGCATCCGCGTACAGGACACGCTGCATGATGTACCTGCGCAGCGCTGGTTGAGGGTGGCATCGTCGGGCCGGGTGGGGAACTCTGGCAGCGTCATGTTTGCATCGGCCAGTGCAGCGCCGGGGCCGGCGTCGCGCAGGGTGATTGGCCCAGAACCCGTCCTGCACCCAGCAGAGGCAGCACGCCCTTGGTTTCTTCTTCAAAGAAGATATGAAAGCTGAGCTGAAAACTTTAGCAGCAGGCCAGGTCGCCACGCTGCCACACAGCCCCTGACCCCAGCCTGCACAAGCCATCAAGCTAGCGCCTTGAGCTCAGGGCTCCTCTGGGTCAAGTTTCATCATGTGTGCCACTCTGGACGCACCAGTGACAGTACCTGCAGACAGCGGGTGCAGCAGGGGTGGTTTGGCTGATGTGCAGAAGCGGGTGGAATGGCCGACAGCTGGGGAGGCCGGCTCGACGCCAGCTGGCTACATCCGAGTTGACAAAACGACACCAGGACAAAAGGACATGGCAAAAGGAAGCAGGCCGAGAAGGCTCACGGCCAGGTGAGGTTGATGCCGAGCTGATCGGGGTAGACGGCCCCCAGTATGTCGTCCGGCAACTCTTCACCCATGTTATCACGCTCCTGCTGGCAGCAGGGCAGCAGAATATGTTATTATTATTACGGCCTGGGGCCAGTGCAGGATTGGTGCAGGCGAGACCCCTTGCGCAGCACGTGGTGCAAGCCGGGGCGGCACAGCAGGGCCGGCCGGCGCCGCTCCGCACTACCCACCATGCCAGAGAAAACGAGGGCCTGTGTTTCGGGGTGCCAGTCAAAGTTTGCTGCGTTTCGGATGCCTGCAACGTTCAGGGGGGTGCGGGCGGGCAGCTTCGCTCAGCACTGTTGGCAGTCAGCAGCACATGGCGGGTGCCAAGGCGGCGCGGCTAACAGCGGCATGCCCCGCGAGCTCACCCCGCGCAAACACCTCTGGGCTGCTGCCATTCTTCTCCATGCGCAGTATAGTGCAGTACGGGTCCACGCAGTCGCCGTAGCTGCGGGCGGGAAGGGGGCGAGGGTGACACGTCCAAACTCCCTCTCTGGCTCACGGCAGGCTCGGAATCCTCAATGCAGGCCGGCCGCTCCGTCGCTGTCTGGCAATCTTTCCGAGCACACACCCCTCTTATAGCCGTCTCTCTGCCTCCCCCTCAGCCACACTCCCCACCCACGGTGCTCACTTGAAGGGCGCTGCTACGGTGACGTACAGCCGGCCGTCGGGGCCCAGCCCCAGGCCGCGAGACTTGTGATCTGCCTGCTCAGGCAGCACGTCGCCGCCCACCACCTGGCGTGCACGGATGCGCGTGGCGTTGCAGCCCTCCAGTGCCGCCTGGTCCACCCATGTGTAGCTGCGGGGGGGAGGAAGCGGGGGTTGGGGGGCGGAGGGGAGGGGGAGGGGGCATAGGAGCAGAGGGGGTTTTGGCAGCACGCGACGCATGGCGGCGAGGGGCCGTGCGACGTCAAGACTCAGGCGAGGCAAGGCTGAGCGCACGCTCCAGCGCTGCTTCTGCCTTGCCTTTGGATGCGCCGGATCTCCGCCACATACAGGGTGCCTGTTGTTGCATCGTAGGCGATGCCGTTGGGCTGCTCCAGCCCCGACAGCAGCAGGCACGCCTCCACTGGGGATCCATCCTTCCGGTCCACCATGGCATATACCTGCAGCGGTGGCAAAAAACAATTCATGGGGTGTCGCCAAGTGGTAAGGCGGCAAGCGGGGGCCAGCGCGTGGTACGGGGCTGGTGTGGGGGTCACGGGCAGAGCTGGTGGCTGGGAAGCGCTGAGTGCCAGCTGTCATGCGCCCCCCCGCGACCGCTGCTGCCCGGCATGCTCTCGTGCCCACCGAGCCCGCCGCTCACCTTGCCCTCTTGGCCAGCACATGCAGGTATCTGGCCGGCACCCTTTCAAGCCGTGCAGAGCCCTGGGCACGCACCTTGCCCTGGTTGGTGGACACAAACACAATGGTGGGCTTGGCGCGGCCGCGGTTGCCAACGGCGAAGAAGCGCGCATGTATTGAGGCGTTGGCATAGAGCGAGATGGAAAACCCCGGAGGCAGATTGATGAGGTGCAGCGGCAGGTTGTCCAGCGTGAAGGGAGGGTCGGGCTGGGGGGCGCTGAGGTGAAGGCGGCGCCTGCCGGCGGGACTGCCGCCATCAGGTGCCGTCGCTGCAGGACCCAGGGTCGCCGCATGCCCGACCGCTTGCGCCGCAGCCGGCGCAAGGCCCAGGCACGCCATGAGCACCAGCAGCAGGGCCGGGAGCCGCGGAGGAGCACGCGGCCACCCCTTGGCCATGGTCGAACCACCGGCCAGCCTCCTCTCTGGCCGCTGGGAGCAGAGCGCGTATATGTGAATACCAGCTCGACCCTTGAACCCGAGCTTGATCCCTGGAATTGTCCGCTGAGACGTAGTACTGTGAAGGTCCAGCACAGCACAGCGGTGTGGTGGCACACAAATATGAGGTGGACCATGCGTCAGAACCTGCAGCTACACACCCCTTGATTCCCTCTGTCTTACCTGACTGGGCCCAGCCAGCTGCCGCTCTTCTCTACCTAGGATCTGTTCAGCCTTGTGCATCCATCCATGCCCCTTCCCAACCCGCCCTGAGCCCCGTGCACCCTCCACACCCCGGACTGCCACCCCTCCCTTCACACCCGTGACACTGATGCTTTGTAACCCCAGCCCCCACCCCCACCCCGGCCTGTAGCCCCTTCCAACTGCCGAGCTGAACACCGCCTGAGGCTCCACAGGGCCTGAGGCTTCACAGGGCTCAGCACAACAGCACAGCAACGGTGGCAGCTCAGCTCCCAACGTGCTCAGCTGTCCACCTCGATGCCATCCGAGGGCCGGTCAACTGCCATGCTGCCGCCGCCGTCTGCAGACACAACGCTCATGCTGCCGGCCAAGAGGACGCTGCTGTCGCAGCTGCCCATCTTGTCTCCGATGCCCCCGCCGCCCGCGGCCTCGCAGCTCGCCGCCGCCGCCGCCTGTAGCTGCTGCAGCGTGATGGGCTGCGTGCGCGCGAGGTGCTGGAACACGATCTTGCTGATGCTGTCGGCGCGGCCGCGGCGCTGGTTGGCGGGGCCGGAAAAGTGCAGGTCAGCACCCACCTGCGAGAGGCAGGGGCAGGAAGAGGGCAAGAGGAGGCGCTGTGCACTGCCCAACGGCTGGCGAAAGGCTGAGCAGGGGCTGGGTTTGGCGTGGGCATGCCCTGCCAGTACAGGCGGCATGGTTTATGTGTGGGGAGGCTGACCTTGAGCTCGGGCATGCCTGCCGTGCGCTGCCTTTGAGCTCAACAGACTGTGGCCGAGCTTTGGGAGGCAGAGGCTGGAGGCATGGACCCCTGCGGGCCGAGAGGGGAGCACCCACCGGCTGGCCGTCCCGGAAGGAAATGCCGCCCGGCCCGATCACAAACTTGAGCAGCTTGCCCGGCCGCAGCCTGTCGCTGCAGGTCAGGGTAGGTACGTACGTGGCAGGCGGCGAAGCACACGCGGGTGGAGCGAGAATGCAGGCAACTTGCGCCGAGGGCAGCAGCAAGCGGTTGTGGGGACTCGCCAAGGCAAGCAGCACTTCCGCGTTTTGGGAGAACGAAGCAAACAGCTGCAGACGGCCAACACCCGTGCCGCCTCGGGTGCACGCAGGCGGGCCACTCTGCAACAAAGCAGGCGCTCGTTGCAGCATGGTGCCAGCAGCGCTGGGCAGTGTTTGGACAGTGACTGCAGCGCTGATGCCTCACCCCAGTTGCCGCACAAAGCTCTCCGGCATGCGGCCGAGCACCACGGGGGCATCGTCGTGCGTGGCCACGGTGCTGTCCATGCGAAACTCCAGCACCACCTGCTGCTGCGCCAGCGGCACGCCTGCAGCAGGTGCGGCGAAGAAGAAGGGAAAGCAAAAGAAGAAAAAAGGTGAGAGAGGTGAGACACCACTTGGGTGACTGGGGGTCCATGCGCGACAGCAAGCCGGCTCCCTGTGATGCGCAAGCGCTGGGTTGCGCAGCTGCCCCGCGGGCCCTGCAGGCGCCTCTCCATTTGCCACCAACGCGATTGCAGCACAGGCGGGGCGGATTCGTCCGGCATGCAGGGGGGGCCAAGCCTGCGCAGCCCTGAGCCCGCACATTCCTTGGTGCCTGCCCGGAAGCGTCGCAGCGAGGCCAGCCAAACGAGGCGCGCTGGCTGCACCCGCCACCGGGGCCTTGCCTGCTGGGTCTGTGTCGATAAAGTAGCGGCTGCTGCCGGCATCCTTCCACAGCAGGGCCAGCGGCGTCTGTCCCGGCCAGTACTGCCCCTCCTTGTGCAGCAGCAGCAGGCCGTCCCGCTGGAAGCTGCAGGCAGCAGGGTCGGGGCATGGGCAAGAGGGCGGTATGATCGGTGAGAGCTGGCCCTCCCTGTGCAGCAGCCGGCAGGCCGCCCTGTGAAGCGCTGCAGGCAGGCCGGCGTCGCGACAGGCAGCAGGATCGGGACGGTTGAGCCAGGCCCATGCAGCGAGCATGGCAGAACAAGAGCACCGTGCTGTGTGCCTTGAGATGATACGGGCGGCAAGTCTCAGGAAGGCTCTAGGCGGGCGTGTGCGCTTCAGATGCGTGCCGACAAGGCACAGTGCAGGACTAGCGCAAGAGTGCCGCTGCCAGTAGGAGACACAGACAGTGGTCTCACCTGACCGCGTGGCTGTGTGCCATGGCCAGCCCTTCCGGCGTGCAGCGATAGGCAGGCAGCGGCTGGAAGCGCCGTATCGCCGCCGCCGCCGCCGGCGGTGCATCCGCGCTGTCGTCTGCCATGCCGCTGCTATCGCCACTGGAGCGACCGCTGCTGGCGCCCCCCAGCAGGGTGGTGGCGAATGCCGACGTGGCGCCGCTCTCTGCCAGCTTGCCCTGCACCCAGAACAGCCGGAACTCGGCCGAGCAGTGGTACAGGCTGTAACCCTTCCAGCACATCAGGTCTGCAGGGGCATGGGGCGTGTGAGCGTGTGGGAGCAAGGGTGTGGGGGGTGGGTGGGGGATGGGATAGGGGAAGGCTCCAGCGTCCTTGCCCCATTGTGGTGCAGTGTCCCGTTGCCAGCGCTGCTGAGCGCGTAACAAAGCAGCACCCATATGCTGGCCAGTGGGCAAAACACGCCCCGAGCAGGGGAGCCCCCGCACCCAGCACATAGTATGTCTGGTGCGCAGAACATCCCCAGCAGAGGGCCCCTCTCACCCAGCACATAGTATGTCTGGTCGGGCTCATGGAACACGCAGTCCAGGATGCAGAAGTTGTCGTCCCCGGCGGGCTGCCCCCGCCCGCCCGCGGGCAGCGGCGAGCCAAAGCGCTCCAGCAGCGCGCCGTTCCGCGTGCGCGCCACCGTCTGGCCGCGCGCCGCGACCACCAGGCACCGCTGCCCCTCGGGCCGCGGCAGCGCGTACCTGCGGCGCGCAACAACAAAAGTGGACATACGAGTGTGGGTGCCGCGAGGGGAAGCCAGGCAGGCAGCATGGCAGCAGACGGCAGGGCCAGGACTGGGCAAGGAGCAAATTGCAACAGGTGGGCGCCCAATCGCTGAGCCAGCACCGTGGGGGCTCACCACTCGCTGCCCAGGTCGGGCGGCACGTCCACCAGCCACTCTGGCTGCATCAGCTGCTGCGAGTAGTACTGTCGTAGCGCCGCGCCGCTACCGCCAGGCGAGCGCAGCGTGGTTGCACTGCTGCTGGATGATCGTCGGCGACGGGTGCTGCTCATGTCAACCTCTGGCGAGGCCGGAGGAGCGCCGCTGGGGGTCCCAGAAGCTGCGCCTCCAAGCTTGGTAGCATCCTGGATGTGGGCAGACGCCAGCATTGGGAGCAGCCAGGCACCATGGGTGCAGACGGTCGGCAGGTGGGGCACCAGGCAGCGACAGCAGGCAGCGGCAGTGGCGGCACAGCGGTGACCGCCAGGAGCAGCCTGGGCCCACCTGCTGCTGTAAAGACGTTGGCTGCTGCACATCCTGCTGTTGCTGGGGCCCCTGCTGCTCCGCATCAGCCGCTGCCTCGAGCGCAAGCCTCCTGGCGCGGTCTGTTGTCTGGCGGCGCGCGGTCTTCTGCTTTTCGAGAGCTGCTGCACGGCGTTTCTCCTGAAAGGACGCTGTGAGCCGCTTTACCGAGCGCTCCATGGAGCTGCTGGCTTCTCCCTGGCGTCTGGCGATGCTCAGAAAGCGATCGGAACGTTCGTAGAGTGACAGGAAGGGGATCAGATGGAATACCACGGTCCAGGCCCTGATTTCGGAGTTTGGTCAATGCTCAGCGTGCTGCGGAAGGGTTTGTTCTGCTTATCGAGGCACAACCAGCCCCGTGGCTGTGCTGTACACTCCTTGAGCCACTACCGACACGCCCGCAAGGCCTGTGGGCGGCCGCATTCCCAGTGCCTCGAGTTCATACAGGCTGAAACCACACAGAAACCCCTTTCGATGACATGGAGCGAGTCCTCAAGCTGGCGACACTGGGCCTCGTGTCGGTGAAAGCTCTGGCCCATGGCCGCCGCCCAGCGCCAGCACTGGTGAGCTCACCTGTGGCGCTGGCTCCAATGGCCTGGCCTTGCTTGGTTGCACACACTGCATGCCTCCTCACCTCTGTGCCCAGCTCCCACCTTCCATGTGTACTCCAGCACGTAAGCCATCCTCCAAGGAGCCAAGGGACTGAGCAGCAGCCACCAGCTGGCAGCAGACCGCTCAAGTCAACGGCAGCTGGCTGCGCGGGGGCGCAGCACCAACTGGTCGCTCCACCCGAGCCGCTGGCAGCACTGATCTGAACTGGTCGCTTTAATTGTGTTTTAGTTTCATTAATCGAGAGTGCGAGAAGCTGCAGAAATGGCATTTGAGCTGAACAGTGGTATACATGAGGATGAGCCAGCTGGGACAAGTGTGGGAGCGGCAGGTGCAGCTCAGACACAACAGATATGGTACATGGCTGCGAGCGAGGGGCCCAGCTGACAGCCACCGCCTGCTGCCCGCGCCGCCGCCGGCGCATGCCGGCAGCCGCTCCCTCAGGCCACCACCGCCAGCGCGTGCATGCTGCCCAGTGCAACGTGCTGCACCTGGTGCAGGCCGGGCACGCGGGCAGGCTCGGGGGAGCCCAGCCCCTCCCAGCCGCTCCACTGGGTGGCCGCAGGGTCGGCGGTGCTGCTGTGAGCCCAGTGGCCCATGCCCTGCTCCTCTGCAGGGCAGAAGATGGGGAGTCAGTGGCACCCAGATCGGCAAGGGCGAGATGTGGGACGGCTGGGGGCCAGTGCGTCAAGCAGAAAGTGCCCATGCCCTGATCTTTACAGCACTCAGGCATGCTTGGCAGGGTGCTGCTGCCCTGTGTTTGTCCGCCATAGACACCAGCTCCACAAATGCAAACCCAGCAGCAGCGGCACGGCGGCGGCAGCAGCGGCGGGCCCTGCCTGAGCTCTTCTGGATGGCAGTGGCCACGTCCTGGGAGAGCAGGGTGCCCCACAGGTGCAGGTCCCCAGACCCCGTGATGGCTGCGCTGGCAAAGCTGCCGGCCGCCAGGCTGGACACGCCGTCGTCGGGCCGGTGCATCACGCGCCGCGGCTGCAGCCAGTGCAGGGCAGGCGCCGACGGCGTGGCGCCGGCGGCAGCGTTCCTGCGCAGCGCAGCGGGAGGGGTGTTGCGGGATGAGGGTTTCCAAGCGGGAGTGGCTGGGGCTGGGACGAGCGGTGCGCCGGCAGGAGGCAGGCCCCGCGGGCGGCGCAGCAACGCAGCTCTCCGGCGCTACGCCGCGCTGTCGCCTGCGCTGCCTCCTGGAAGGCGCACTCCAGGCAAAAAAACAAACCCCGCTGGCCGCACCTGCCGATGCACCACACACTGGCGCCGTCAGTGAAGGCAATGTGAGAGAAGCCCGACACAAGGTTGGTCATAGGAGGCAGGTCGAGAACCTCTGCAACCAGCAGCCCGCCCTGCTTCTGTATTCTCAAGTTGGGCACCTCCTGCTGCT
>KQ482053.1:364601-379051 GCA_001430745.1 Auxenochlorella pyrenoidosa | reverse complement strand
GGCAGCAAGCTGCGCAAGCGCGCCCAGCTCCCACTGCTGCCGCTGCTGCCGCGCGAGCTCCTCAAGCGGCGTACCGAGGCCGCACTGCACGACAGGGAGCAGCCGGGCACAGCAGGCTGGCTGTTGCACAACCGTCTTGGCAACTCGGCACCATGCATCTACTGCCCAGCACCAGCAGCAGAGGCGATTTTATGCCCCCCGCGCATGCCGCAGCCCTTGCAAGGTGCCCATCTGTACCTGCCCCTCTTTGTTCTCGCCGCAGGCCCAGGCCTGGCCTGTCGAGTCGAGCAGCAGGGTGTGCTGCCGCCCCAGCGCGGCGGCCGTCACGTGCACCCGCCCCACAAGCGCTTCCAGGCGGTGTGGTATGAACGAGTTGTCTGCAGGTTTGGGGGGGAGGGGTGTGGGCAGTGGGAGAGTCGGGCTGGGAGTGGGGGGGTGTAGGGGCCGGGGTCGGCCCAAGGGCCTGGCCAGGGGCGTGTGCTGAGGCGGCACGAAGGCAGCATGGAGCGAGCGCTGCGTGCACACGAGAGCGCGCCCACGGTGTGCTCTCCAGCCCAGACGGTGCAGCCCGCCCTGGAACCAGGCCTCCAGGTCCCACCTGTGGTGCCGTGGCCCAGCTTGCCGCTGCTGCCATCCCCCCAAGTGTAGGCTTCGCCGCTGGCTGCGACGGCGGCAGAGTGGGTCTTGCCCGCCGACAGCGAGGCGAGGGGCAGGCCTGCGAGTGCCTCCACCTCGCGGGCCTGCAGCAGCAGCGGCAGGTAGCTGGACACGCCGCACTGCCCCTCCGTGTTGGCGCCCCTGCAAGAACAGGGGGGGCAGCTCTGGGTGGGTGCGGCGGCAGGCGGTGGCAGCAGGCGGGCAGGGCCCCCGCCGGCCACGCTTGCACCACAAGTATCTCTTGAAGCTTACCAAGCCACCACGGAGAACCGGCGGGCTCCCTCAGCGCCCAGGCGCCGGAAGGCCTCTGCTGCCGCGCCCCGCCGCATAGCAAGGGCCGGAGGACGCTATGTTAGGTTTTTGAATGTTGAATTATGTCGTGAGCAAACCCACACCGCAGACCCGCGCTTGCCCGCGCAAGAAAGGGAGATGACGACACCGACTGAGGTTCTGAGGTGCTGGACAGGACAGTAAACACTTGTTGTCAGCTCCACAGTTGAAGGATGGCACCGCCGACTCAGATCACTGCTTAGGGTCTTGGCTGCGCGCACGCTGCCGCCCACATGGCGGGCACAGAGCGCATGGCATGGAGACTCAGAACCAATCTAGCAGATATGATAGGCTTGCCAGGGAGAAGGAGCTACATACCCAGCCAGCAACAAAGTGTGAGTGCTTTGAGGCAGACTCGTCTTGCTGCAATGCTACTTATGCTATGCCGCCAAAGCGCGAGTTGTGACCGTGCTTGCTGGTATGCACCGCCCTGAAAGTTAGGCTGAGAAGGGCCCTGGAAAGGCTGAGAGCAAAATATAAAGGTGGTTATGACGGACAGGCACCGCCATGCTTCATCATACAAATCCAACTAAAGCGCCGCTCGGAACCGCGGCCGCCTGGCTACCTTTTCCAAAGTGCTGACCATCCAGCGTGCCTTCCTTGGCATGCCGAATAACAGACAGGGCGACTGAGAATGAGCGAGGGCGATGCAGCACATGCAAGAAAGTCGGTTTCAAACTGAGCTTGGCAATCTTTGTTGCTGGCTTTGTTGTGGGACCAGATGCGCAAGCCATGCCATCACTGCCTCAGAACAAGGTCGTTAACACAGCCAGGGGAGCCTGGCAACCCCTGCTGGTGTGGGAGGGCCCTGCCGCTGGGCGAACACCAGAGCGAAGCAGAGGCGCAGGTCTGCTATGACCTCGGCAAGATGCTGGTGAGCTGGCTGGGAGAGCAGGCAAGGCTGCCTGGAAGCGGCGTGGGTGGCACCAGTCGTCTGCCGCTCTCCCGTCTGATGCCCACCCTGCCCGCTGCACAAGCACCCAGTTCCCTCCTTTCACGTCGAGGATTGCACAGCCTGTCTCTTTCAGCTCCTGCTGTCGCGAGGCGCGCGGCGGGATGCACTGGACAGGCTGAAGCTGCACCGGCCCGCTGCGGGCTACATCGCAGACCCGCTGTGGCGCCGCCTGGCCGGCCTGCCATTCGGCGAGGCATGCAGCCTGCTGGCCAGCGGCGCTGCGTCAGGCTTCTTCCGAGCCCCACAGCATCCTGCAGTGGCTGGGCAGGCAGGCGATGCGGCAGCTAAGCTGGCAGCAGGGCAGCGACAGGAGGGAGCTTGGGAGGCACAGGCGCAGGCACAGCACCCGATTAGCAGGCAGCACCCGGGTGGCAAACAGCAACCAATGGCCACTGTGGCAGCGGCACACAGCATGGGCTGCCGCCCTGCTGTGTTGCTGCAGCCAAAAGCGGCGCCACCAGCACAGGGCGAGCAAGAGGCAGTTCCCTGTGAGTCGGACAGCGCAGTAGTGGGAGACCAGGAGGCAGCTGTGACAGCCGCGGTGGAAGCTCCGGCTATGCATATGGCCCGGCCAGATGCAGCGAATGCAGCGACTGGTGCAGGAACAGGGGACGGTGACTCTGCAGAAGCAGCCGACCCACAGCTGGGGCGTGCGGCCACACCTGCGGCGGCAGCACTGCTGCCTCCCTCCACACAGCCTGCAGACAGCCGGCCAGCTAGTCACGCCCCGGCCATAGCTGCTGGCCCGCCTGCGGGCGTCTGCGGCTTGCAGATGCGTCTGCGGCAGCCAGACAGCGCAGCACCCATGCAGGGCATGCATGCGCAGGCAGAAGCGGCAGCGAGTTTTCCAGCACTGGAGGTGGATGGCGCGGAGGGGGAGGAGATGGAGGTTGGGGAGGAGGAGGTGGATGGTAGAGAGCAGGATGGCAAACATCTGGAGGAGGAGTCAGAAGAGGGCGTGGAGGCGCAGGCGGAGGGGGAGGAGCTGCAGAGCTGGCTGCAGTGCGACAGGTGCCGCAAGTGGCGGGTCGTCACCGAGGACTGCATGCGCGCCTTCCAGGTAGGTGCTTGCACCCTGGCTGCAGCACTGGGCAGCTGATGTTGGCAGCACTGGGGAGCTTACGTCGGCAGCGCGGCACTGGGCAGCTGATGTCCGCAGCGCAACACTAGGGGGCGGATGTCGGCAGCGCAGCACTGGCATGCCGAGCGCTGCCAAATGCCGGCAGCACAGGTGGAGTGGCCGAGGCGCAGTGGCATGTGGTCTGTTGACACGCGCCGGCCGGCACGACCAACACTTGCCCTCTCAAGCTTGGCCCGTGCAGGATGTGCCCGTCGCCTGCAGGGAGCTCATGCGGCGCCAGGGCTGTTACATAAGTGTCCGCAGCTGCAAGCAGCCGTGCAATGGCTGCAAAGCATCGCCCTGCGCCTGCAACTGGCAGGCAGAGGTGCAGCGGGCGCAGCACAGGCGGGAAGAGCAGCGTGCCGAGCACACACACTGTGGGCAGCAGGCACAGCCTACTCAGCAGGCGCAGCATGCACAGGCGCAGCACGCGCAGCACGCGCACGAGCTGCATGCGCAGCCAGCACCAAGTAGCGCCCTAAGCCCAAGGACACACCAGAGGCAGACGCCGACAGCAACTCCTTCGAGCAGCTGCAAGCAGCGGCGGGCAGGTTCAGAGATCCTGGCAGGACAGCCGCCGCCGCAGCAGCAGCAGCAGCAGCCGCAGCAGCAGCAGCAGCAGCAGCAGCAGCAGCAGCAGCAGCAGGCGGCAGCCGCTGTAATTTTCACCTGTCCCCAGCGGCAGTTGCTGCAGGCTGCGCAGACAAGGCCACAGCAGTAGCTGCAGCAGGCGGTGCATCCCGGCAATGCAGGAGCTCCATGGCAGAGCGGTGCCGCAGGCCTGCAGCAGGCGAGCCCGGCGCCAGCCATGCCATGCGCCGTAGGGACTGAGGCAGCCATGATGGTGCCTGCCAGTGTGCCGGAACAGAAGCTGCATCCACACCAGGCAGGGCAGCCTGCTGCTGCTGTCAGCCCGCGCAGCCCTCGGCGCAAGCGCACGCGCCTCGAGGCAGCGGGCTCCGAGGCGGCCTTTACAGGGCCCATGGTGCAGGCTGGCGGCCAGGAGTCGGTGGCTCCTGGTCAGCAACCGGGGTCAGCACTGCACCCGAGCAAGTATGATGGCGTGCGGGGGTGAGTTGGAGGATGGCTGCCAGGTCATGCAAAATGGCAGTGCAGGGGAGCACGGGTGCGCGTGGTAGGGGGAGTCGTACTTTTGGGCGTGCTCCCCTGCCAGCGGGGCAGCCCCGCCAAGATCCGCCCTTAGAGGGCATACTACGAGAGCGAGCCCCCCTCCCAAACCGGTGCCCGGGCCCACCTGTCCGCCTGCAGGCTGCCCGACGGGCGCTGGGCGGCAGAGCTCCGGGACCGCTGGGCCTGGCGGTACGACCTCGGGAGCTTTGCCACAGAAGGGGAGGTGAGGGACGGTCTCGTGACCTTGGGCTGCAGATGGGGAAACGAAGGCAGAGGGACCTTTGAATCACGACGACTGATGGGGATGCGGTTAGGGCAATCGGGCCGAGGGGCAGGTAGATGCAAGGACCTCAGTGTGGGGTGGGCGCCAAGCCTGCAGAGAGGAGTGGAGGGCGTGTTTTCAAAATGTCACAAGACGCACAGCCAAATGGCGTTGCCCTGCAAGGTCATACACGCGCCCGGCCCCATTGTGTACCGTTGCAGGCTGCCCGGGCACGGGACAAGGCTGCAGTACAGCTCAGAGGTGAGCTGCAGGCACAGCAGTTGCTTGCAGGCGGAGCCGCCATGGAAGCTGCCGGGTGCAGCGGGCGGCAATGCTGCTCGAGATGCAAGGAAGAGCACGGCGCACACAACGGCCTGGGCGGCCGGGGGGCACAATTGGCAGGCTGCCGTGCTGCCCAGGCCCTGGCCGTGGCAAGGCCCGGCCTGTTCTGCAACCGCCCCTACACCCTCCCCCGCATGCTGCAGCCTTTGCTGGGCGTCCAGGGGAGACCCCGCGCCTCAACCTACGGCCTCGCCACCCACAATGGACAGCTGGCGGGGGGAGCTGCCCTGCCCAGGCACCGCGGCCGCCATCTGCGCCCATCTGCAGCACGAGGCGAGGCAGCAGGCGCAGGCACAGCTGGAGCACATTGCGCGGCGGCATGCGAAGCAAGCAAAGGTGGAACGGGCACGGCGGGCACGGCAGGCGCGGCGGCAGGCACTGCGGGCACGGCGGCAGGCGCAGCAGGCTCAACAGCGGCAGGCGCAGCAGGAACAGGCGGAGTAAGGCCCCTCGGGCAACAGGCAGGCAGCCTCGCAGCCTGGGCAGGCCCCAGCAGCGCCTGCCCTCTGGCGCGTTCCCCTGCTTGTGCCCGGGGGGACCAGCGGGGATGCTACTTTGCGTTTGGCCTGGATGGTCGTGCCAGCCGGCAGCCTGGCGGCAATTCACCCCCACAACGCGGCCCAGCTGCAGGCTGCTGGCACCAGCTGCCAGCGCATGCAGCTGCCAGCGGCGCTGGGGTTGGCACCGAGGTAGGTTGCTCGCTGGAGGGCTCCTACTTGGAGCAGGAAGAGACGCAATGAAGGGGCTAGCAGCCAGGGTGCTGTAGGCAGCCCTCAGGCAGCACAGCCGGCAGTGCGCACAGCACAGCATGAGCAGCACCTCAACAGACGTGCAGCATGAGCGGCGGCAGCAGCAGATGCGGTGCAGCCAACGCTGGAGCGGGCAGACAGCCTGCAAGACAGTCGAGCCCTGCCGGGCGACATGTACGATTTGACGAAGAGAGCCTTTGGAGTGATTCCATGTTATTCCCTGTGCACGCTGGCCCTGAGAGAGTTCTTTAACTTTGCACATGTCTGTACAGGAGTCTCAACAATGCCTGCCGGGACGCACGCGCACCCAGCACAGGATGGGGCCTGCCATCGGCATTTGTGCCTGTGGTGTGATTCACCATGGTAATCTGCCGAGCTGAGCACGTAATAGGAATGGGACGTGAAGCAGCTAGGTTTCCAGAGCACGGCCAGCCCGCACATGAGGGCCATGCCAGCAGCGGGCGCAGCAGGCGCTCACCCGTCTCCCTTCCGGGCGGTTGCCGCCCAACGGTTGTGCTTCCATCATGCCAGGGTTGCCAGTCAACAAAGTGAGGCGCACCAGCGAGGGAGCCTGGCAGCCCCTGCTGGTGCGAGGGGGCCGGGCCCTGCCGCTGGGCGAGCATCAGAGCGAGGCAGAGGCGGAAGTCTGCTACGACCTCGGCAAGATGCTGGTGAGGGCCCCAGAAGCCGGGTTTGCATCAAGGATGAGCCGCCAAGGCCCTGCTGAGGGGGTCGCAGGTTCCGCCGACGGCAGCAGCGCCAGTGCTGGCCAGCTTCCGACGATGCCTCTGCACTTCTGTCCCACCGCACACACCGCCCTGCCTCCCGGCCCTTCAGTTCCTGCTGTCACAAGGCGTGCAGCAGGATGCGCTTGAGGGACTGAAGCTGCACCGTCCCACAGCCGAGTACATAGACAATCCGCTGTGGCGCCAGCTGGCGCAGCGCCCTTTTGCACAGGCCTGTCGCCTGCTGGCCAGCGGCGCGGCGGCAGGCTTCCTTGCACCTCGCCTTGCAAGCCAGCATGAGATCCATGCAGCAGCCGGCCCTCCAGCAGGCAGCCAGGCAGCTGCCGAGGCGGCAGCGCCTGAGCCTGCCCGGGCGTGCCGACAGCAGGGCAGCCTGCAGGCTGGCGGCCAGGCAGGGGGGCTCCGCCCGTCCCCACCTACTGCGGTACAGCCAGCGACAGCAGAGGGACAAGCAGGCCATTTGGCTGCTGAGGCATCGGCCGGCAGCACCCAGCTGGCGCGTGGACAGCCTGCAGAGGTAGGGAAGGCCACAGTCCAGAGGCCAAGCACCGGGTTTGGCCTTCTGCCCAGCAGTCCAGCTCGGGAGGGGGTAGAGAGAGAGGACAGGAGGGCAGGCGCTGCAGCGGCTGAAGCCGGAGAGGTGGCCATCAAGACCGTGGCGGAGGATCAGGCGGCCACAGCAGCAGAGGGGCAGGGTGGAGCTGACACGGCCCTGGCAGGGCTGCAAGAGGAGACAGCACCCGCGGCGCCAGCGGAAGCGGCGGCGCTGATGCACTGGGCTGTGCCTCCCGCCATGCAGCAGCCAAGCCCACCAGCGGCGACGCCTGCCAGCCCGCTTGCGTGGCCAGGTGCTGGGCCGGCCAGGGCCACTGCAGGTGAATTCGCGGCTGCTCCTGAACAAACAGGCCCTGCCCAGAGAGAAAGCAAACCAGCAATCGATTCCTGTGAGGCCGCAGCCTGTTGCGCCAGATGCTGCACCCTCTGGCGCTGCCGCCGAGCCTCTGAGCCCGCGACGCTGTGGTCGGCCTGGATCCTGGTTCGAATACCCAGCGGGCAGCAGGCGCTTTGCCTGCAATCTATCCCCCAGTGCCGTCTCAAGGTGGAGCGTGAACCTGCCGAGTGAGCGGGCAGGGCGTGCACGGGGTGCACCCAGAACTCACTCACGCAAATGTGGGTTGCTTGGCCTGCTCTCGCTGCCACGCGCTGCATGTCTCCAGGCAGTGCTGCTTTGGTCCCGGCCTGGCCCGTGTGGGCCCCAGCCTCAGAAAGTTGTTTTTCCTGCATCCCCGCTGCACACACAGAATGCCTGCTGGCGCAAGCCCTTGAGCTGGGCCCTGAGAGACATGGAAAGCTCTGGATGCAGCCTGCGGGCGGCGGAACGGCCCAGGGCTGGTCCTTCACCCTGCGAGAGCACCTGCAATCCGGAGACCTTTGGCTCCCCCTGTGCCTCACGCGGGGACAGGCCGCGGTGAGCGCCCTGCGGCTGCTTGCAAGGCAGCCTTGCGGGCCTACCACACAGGGCTCCAGCCTCCTCCTCGGCAGAGGCGGGAAGCCTCTTGCCGTCAGGGGCTGCGTGAATCTTTGCCGCTCTTGGGGGCTGCTGGTGGCAGTGCCCTGCCGGATTGCTTTGCTGTTGGTGTGTACTGAAAAGATTTCAGAGCGCCGATGAGCCGCTGACAGTGCCTCCCTGCATGTCCTGCTGCAGCTGGCAGCCGGGGATGTACTGGCTGTCTGCAGCACCGGGCGGCAGCGCGGCAGCTATGAGGTATGGCGGGCAGGGTCGACCGAGGCTCGGCGCTTTCATGCAGCAGCAGCTGCTGCAGAGCAGCTGTCGAGCGCAGCAGGCCGGGCACGAAAAGGGCTCGGCAGCAGCGCGGCTGCCACAGGCAGCGGCGGCTGGACGCTTTTGCGGCTGCAGGAATGCAGGCAGAGGCAGAAGACGGGTACAGCACCCTCTCAGAGACTGATGATCGCGCCTTTTCGATGGGCAAAGAAGACAGCAGCGATGGTGAGGACCAGGCTGGCGCCTGGCATGAGACCCCAGGCAACACGGGCGCAACCTGGGAGCCGCCAGCGGCAAGGGCAGATGCAAAGGCTCGGCATAAGCGCCCCAGCACAGCCGCTGCAGCCAGCAGCCCGCCACGGCGCAAGCGGGCGCACAGCTTGGAGAAACCAGGTGGCAACCAAGGCTCCTTGGGGCAGCCTGCCCACTCCGGTGCCGCCACCGGCAAGGTGTCCAACCAGCATTTAAGGAGGCAACGCAGCAGGTTTATTGGCGTGCACAGGTGAGCACCTGACATGCTGCGGGGTTGCCCGACCGAGTTTTGCGTGCACGCGCCAGCACTGCGGGAGCCCCGGGAACAAACAGCCCACAGCCAGCTGAGTGCGGATGCCCTGCTGCCCGCCTGGTGTGCTCTGCTCGCCACAGCCACGGCCACAGCAACAGCCACAGCAACAGCCACAGCAACAGCCACAGCTAGCCACAGTCAGGGATCTGTCGCAAAGTTGCAACAACATCACTGTCTAAGATTGGTTCTGAATCCCGGCCCTGCCTCACGCGCATGCAGGCAGCCCGATGGGCGGTGGGCGGCAGAGCTGCGGGATCGGTGGAGCAACCGGTACGAGCTCGGGAGCTTTGAGGCAGAGGAGGAGGTGGTTGGTGGGATGGGGGTTGGGTGGGTGGGTCTGGGGTGGGAGTGGGGGTAGGGGGTGGGTGGGTCTGGGGGGGGGGGCAGGGCAGGGCCGTAGAGCAGCAGGGGTTGCAGGGTAGTGACAGATGCAGGGAGCGCAACAGAGGGTCTGGGCTCAACTGAGCAGGCAAACGCTGTTACATGTATGCAAGAAAAGAGAAAGAAAGAAAACAATGAGGACGAGCAATCAGGCTGCACTGGCTTGGGAAGTGCTTCGGAAGTCCAGGGGGCTGCCTTGCCGCACGCTCTTGCCTGCAGGCTGCCCGAGCGCGCGACAAGGCGGCCGTCCAACTGAGAGGTGGGTCCGCATTTGTTGTCGTATCTTCCCTCTCTTCTTTTTTCTGGGAGCGGCACTGCGCTGCATGCCGCTGCGCCGGAGCTGTGCACACGATGCGTGGCACTCGATACCCGAGGTTCTATGGGGCTGTTGCCTTGCAAGACGTTGAGTTGGCGCTGCACAAAAGAACGTAGCAATGCGTGCAGAAAAGGGCAGCAGAGATGCAGCAACATGGCAGCAGCTGACACAGGCTGCACACCCATCACCGGCTGATCCTGCTACTGATGCTTGCAGGTGCAACTGGCCCCTCGAACAAGGCCTATGTGCTGCGGCCAAACCTACGTGTTGAGGCCGACGTCGCAGAGCAGTGGCTGCGCGAGCAGCCGTGCGCTGCGGTCGCTGCCGCCGTTGCATTTCACCAGCAGGCGCAGTAGGCACAGCAGGCACAGCAGGCGCGGCGAGCAGAGCAGCTGGGCATTCCGCAGACGCCGTCGCACAGGGCGGTGAGGCAGCCGTCGCCGCTGCAGCGCACGCAGCCGCAGGGCGCCAGCGGAGTCGGGCCGGCCTTGCCAGGCCTCTCCACCCTTCAGTCAGGGGCTGCCCCCCAGACCTCCCTGCTCTTGCGGCAGCAGGCACAGCAGCTGCAGAGCATGCTGCAGCAGCAACAAACATTGATTGCAGGAGCCTCGGCCACGCAGCCCCTGCAACCACCCCCGTCGGCCTGGCTGGCGGCATGGCAGCAGCAGCAGTTGCTGATGGCAGAGTTGTCTGATTTGCCAGCTGACACCAGAAGAGTTGAGCCTGCTGCAGCCGGGGGATGTGTTGGAGGCGCGGGTGCTGCTGTTTCTGAGCCCCTGCCCCTCTCCGGGATGCGCTTCTCAGGCTGCTCAGACGGCCTCAGCGGGCCCAGCGCTCCAGCTCAGCGGCCAGCAGGGCGACCTCAGCAGGGCGTCCATGGTGCTGCCCTGGCAGGGGTAGGAGATATGGGCCACGAGCAGTCTGCTCAAGCCGGCAACCAGTGGCCAGGACTCAGCGCCCTCCCAGCTTGAGCCGCTCTCTGAGAAGCAGCTAAGCTGCAGGCCGCAGGCAGGCAGGCAAGGGTGTGGATTGCCCCTGCCAGCAGGGATAGTCGCAGACGGAACAGACCTTGCTGTGCTGATGGGTTGATTCGCAATTGCCTTTAATGCAGGGGCTTGCAGCTGCAGCGTGCCCAAACTTTGATGTGTTCACATGTGGTCCACTCTTGCATGCCGTGCGGCGCAGCCAGAGGTTCATGACCAGGCGCCCCTGTTGGAAAATGTTGGGACTCCCGGTTACTGTAATTTTCTGCCTGCTCCCTGTTGTGGTGAGAAGCAGCTCACCAAGAGAGGAGGCAAGGGACAGCCACTGAGTGCGGCATCCTTCTGCAGCGGCGGCGGCGCCAGGCTGGAAAAGATGTGGTTGCTGGCCCACACATCGGTCCGTTTGACCGCGGCATCGCGACCATCGGCAGTAGTTGAACTACCGGAAAGCCAAGACCAGGTCCCGCACAGTCTGCAAGTATGGCTGCCGTCTCCGCCACTCTGTCCGCCGCGATGGTGCGGCCTGCTGCGGCCCCTATGTCGGCCAAGCGCTCCGGCTTCTTCCAGGGCGCGCAGATGGCCGCGCCTCGCGTCGCCGCTGCTCCGCTCACTGCCCAGCGGGCTCGCCGGGCTGTGGCTGTGGAGGCCCGGGGCGCCAAGGCGGCTGGCGGTCAGATCCAGGTGGATGTGGACAAGCCTCTGGGCCTGGTGAGTGGCGCAATGCGCGTGGGCAGGGGTGCCGGGCCAGGTGGCAGCGGCGGTCGGCGGGAGGGCCTTGCACCTCAAGTTGGGCGTGCCAGGGTCGCCCCTCGAGCCTGGCCCCATGCTTGCTATCCTGCCGCAGGTGCTGGACCAGGGCCGCAGCCCCAAGGGCGGCCTGGTGGTGAAGCAGGCCACCGGCAACGCCGCCAAGGTGCGGTCACGAGGGCTCTTTGTGGTCAACTGATGGGTGCTACTGATGGGTGCTGCCAGCAGGTCACAAGGGGTGTGCAGCATTGCCCCAGTACTTGTCGTACCTCGTGCGCTCATAGATCCAACCCACAGATCCAGGGCGGCAGCCAGCATCCTCAACGCAGCTGTGCTGGTCGCCAGAGTCGACTCAAGGGTGCAAGCGCAATCGTGGCATGTGAGGCAGCGTCCTTTGACTACCCTTCCCCCTTCCTGCAGGCCGGCATCCAGGCTGGCGACACCGTCATCTACACCTCCTCCTTCTTTGGCGATGGTCAGTCGCTCGGGGGGCGGCCTGCCTGTGCGCATGCCGCGCATGCTCTGCCGCTGCTCTTCTTCAATGCCCTGCCCTGCCGCATGCTGCCCCTCTCTTCGTTCGCATCTTACCGAGTCCCTTGCATCCTGTTTCTCCATTCACAGAGCTCTGGCCCGCTGACAAGGCAAGCTCAAATTTGGTTACATGATCTGTCATGTGCGGGGTGCATTACAGCCGCCATGGCGTCACGCCGGCACCCTGCCGTGCCTGGAGTGCTTGCTGGCCCGTATGCAGCCGCCGGCGCGCCGAGCAACATCCGATGCACCCCCCTCCATCCCCGGCCTTCCCCGCTGTGCAGCTGGGCTTTGCCCGCAGCGCGCTGCAGGCGGCCCCCTCCCCGGTCACCCTGGTGGTGGTTAAGGGCGAGAACACCACGGTGGGCTGGCACTGCTACTGGCGCTTTTTGCTTTGTGGGCCGTTACACAGGCTGCTTCCGCTGCCCTCCAGCTGCCCACTGCTGCCGCCGCCGCTGCCCTGCAGCCGTCCAAGGCCGCTGCTCCGACTTCTCCTGTCCTGCCCGTACCTGCCGCCCTGCCGCCCTGCCTGCAGTGCACACGGCCTCTGGCCGCGCCTTGCAGGTCAAGTGTTCCTCCCCCCGCCCTCACTCTGCCGGCACGCATCCGCCCTCCGCCCCCTGCCCTCCCCCCCTTCAGGTCGACGTGAAGAAGCTGCCCAAGAAGCCGGCCCCCGCCCGCTTCGGCCGCCGCCTGACCGCGGCGCAGAAGGCGCGCGCCACCCACCTGTGCATCGACTGCGGCTACGTGAGGAGGGGCAGGAGGGGCGGCGGCGGGGTTGCCTGTGGCCTGTCTGTTGTGACAGCCGCCGGCCCACACAGCGGCTCTGCTAGCCGCCAGCCAGCGCCGCTTCCCCATGCGCAACATGCGCCCAACTCCTTGTCAGCGAGCAGCCCTCACCAGCCGGCTCTTCTAGGCGTCTCTCTCAATCTGGCACCCCCCCACCCCCACCCCCACCCTCCACCCACACCCCCACTCAAACACAAACGCGACCGGCTGGGGGTCACACACACACACACACACCACCACCACCATTGCCAACCCCCGCCCGTGTGAGCGCAGATCTACAACGACGAGACGCCCACCACCCCACCCCACCCTCCTTTATCCACCCCCTGTGTGAGTGCAGATCTACTGCGACGAGACGCCTTTTGAGGAGGTGGCCAGCGACTACCGCTGCCCGCAGTGCAACGCCCCCAAGCGCCGCTTTGCGCGCTTCAACGTCGAGACCGGCAAGGTGGAGCAGGCGAGTGGGGCCGCACCCAGGGCGCAGATTCACCCAGGGTGTATATCAGACAGTTTGACAGGGTGTAAGCAAGCCAAGGTTTTCACAGGCTTGCCAGGCAGCGCTGGCTGGGCCGCGTCATGTGCCTGGCAGAGGCCCAGAGGCTGCCAGGCCCGCCCGATGCATGGCCGGCGTGGCGCCTGCCACTGCCAACCATTCCCGAGGCGTGGCAACAGACCCTGCAGCGACCCTCCATTATCTCACCATCACACCGGCCCACCCCACCACACCACCCCCCCGGGCCTGCAGGGCGGCGCCACCACCGACGTGGGCACCATTGCCACCGTCATCGGCGGCCTGGCCGGCGTGGCGCTGCTGGCGTACCTGGGCCTGAAGGCAAGCGCGGGGCTGTGGGGCTTGACAGGCTTTGCTGCTGCTGCCTGGTCTGTGCCTCGCTGTTTGAGGGCTTTCGCAGCTTTGCTGCTGCTGCCTGCCCTGTGTCTCGCTGCTGCTGCCCTACCTGGGCCTAAGGACAAGCGCAATGCTGGCCTGATGCTGCTGCTGCCTGGCTGGCTTCTTGCTGCAGGCTCATCCGAGCCTTTAGTGAAGCCTGCCCTTGCTGACCAGAAAATGCTGCCCCTGCCCCTGCAAGTGCAGCTGTGAGCACCCACCGAGGTGTGATGTGAGCACCCGAGGGCCGTGCCAGGCGCCGCTGGCCGGCGGCAAAAAAAGCACATCCCCTCAAGCCCATCGACCTGTACTGCCCCTTTGTCTGCCCCAACTCAACGCTAATGCTGTGCTGCTTCCGCTGATGATCACTGCGATTTTTGAGCTCCCACCATGAACTGTAAGATACTGTGCCAAGGGCGGGCAGGACGGCTACGTGTGCCGTTGTCTGTTGCTGCACATGCTCGTCGATTCTTGTGAACAGCAAGGACGCCATGGACGTGAATGTGGCAGGAGCTGTCCTACAGACACATCCCCCGCACCACAATCGCCCAGTCATGGCTGCTGGGCAGCAGAAAGGTGAGGCCAGCTCTGGGGTATCGCTGCCCACACCCACAAACCGTGCCCTGGCACTTTTCCTCCTCAGTTGGGGCTCCCTTT
Organism: Auxenochlorella pyrenoidosa; assembly: GCA_001430745.1. Classification (NCBI taxonomy): domain Eukaryota; kingdom Viridiplantae; phylum Chlorophyta; class Trebouxiophyceae; order Chlorellales; family Chlorellaceae; genus Auxenochlorella; species Auxenochlorella pyrenoidosa. The sequence continues at coordinate 365,121 of KQ482053.1, read as the reverse complement.
CAGACCTGGAGGTCTCAGTCAGTCAGTCAATTACAAGATGCAAGGCATACGTGCCACAGGGCATGCACAGGCGGCCGCACTCGTGGCCTGCCCCGGCAGCGCAGCCGCTCGGCGGGGCTCACACCACGCCGTCCCACAGCTGCTTGGCCACCCCCGTGCGTGCATAGTCGTCCCACCCGGGGATGACGCTGGTGGCCTCGTTGATGGCGTGGATCAGGTGCCGAACCAGCTCGTTCTTCATGCCCTGCCGGTGGGGAGCACCAAGGGTGACATAGATGGAGCCGTGCGCAAGGGCGGGTTGTCCTCAGCGTGTTCGCTGCTTCGTGTGGCGGCGCGGGCCACACTCGCCGCGGGCAACTATAAACTCCCTGCTTGCCGCCGGCTAACCCCACCAGCCTCCTGCCCAGACGCCACGCCGGAGTTTTGCACAGTGACCAAAAGAGAGAGCGCTCCACACACACACTCCCATCCCAGCACACGCCAGCACCGGCAACCTGATCCGGCCATGGCGCCTAACGAG
>KQ482053.1:337329-354120 GCA_001430745.1 Auxenochlorella pyrenoidosa | reverse complement strand
CCAAAGGCCTCGACAGCATGGACACCGGCGCAGGCAGCTTCATGCAGCAGCACATGCTGAAGCAGAAGACCAGCGCCGCAGCTCGAGGCGCCCCCGACTCGGCAGCCGGCAGCCCGGCCAGCAGCTGCAGGATCGGCGTGGCGGCGAAGCCTGGCAGCAGCAGCATGGTCGACATCTCTCGCACCGATGAGCTGCTCAGCTGGGTGAGCGCTGCTCTGCATGGCCCAGCGGCGCTTTAAGGCGCTGTCCGTGGCGCTGCCCTGCTTGGCCATGTACGCGAGAGCGCGCTCAGGCGTTGTCCACGGCGCTGCTCTGCATAATGGGGGCCACCCAGCGTTGGCAGGCAGCAGGGCAGGTGCTGGGTGAGCAGCGTGCAGTGCCGTGAATGGTTTACCCGCCTGCCACAGCGGAGGACGAAACTTTCAACGTGTTTCCTCACCTCAGGTGTGTGTGCCTGCTGTGCCTGCCGTGGTCGCGCAGATCAGCAGCCACCCGCCCACCACTCCCTATGGCCAGGAGCCTGCGCCCGTTGGCGCCAGGCCGTCCCTTGCCAGCGAGGGCAGCGGCATGCTGCACAGCAGCGCCAGCGGCAGCAGCAGCAGCAGCGGGGCAGCGTCGACAGCACAAACCGTGCTGCCGCGCGACAGCAGCGGGACGCTCACCCCTGGCAGCAGCGGGAGGCAGGGGTCGCGCATGCTTGACCTGCGGCCCTGGGTGCTCAACTTCAGCAGCCTGCGCATGGGTGGGCATCGGGGCAGGGCAGCTGACAGCAGGCGCGGTGTATAGCTCCTGCCTGGCTTGGCGGTGTGCAGCGGGGGCGGGCGCCCCCTGCACAGGGCGGGACCAGCACGCATGGCTGCAGCTTCCCACTGCCCTTGCCTGCTCCCTTGCGCCATCCATCTTGCCTGCGCCCTCTGCCTCGCTGAGCTGCAGAGCGCGTCATTGGCCAGGGCAGCTTCGGCAAGGTGTTTCTGGCATCGCTAAACGAGGCGCCGGTTGCAGTGAAGATTCTGGTGCGCTCCCTGGAGGAACTGCCCCGTGCCGGACCGGCTGGCTTGCCGCGCTGCATGCCACCAATCGGCGCCACGCCTGCTGCTCGTTACATCTGAAGCTGGGGGTGCATTGGGGCCCAGCAGGGAGTGGCAGCCCTTTTGATGCACCCTCCATCCTTTGCCCCTCATTGCATCCACCTCTGCATGTTCAAATCAAGGCTGCGCCTGTTCCAACCAGCATGTAGCTAAGCAGCATGCCTGCCCACAGCCCTGCTTGCTCTTGCTGTCATACATGAGACAACCTCCCACCACCCACCACCCACCCCCAACCCCACCCCACACACACAGATGAAGCTGGAGGCGGCGGGCCCCGCCGACGAGCTGCAGCCGGTGACCCTGTCCAGCCCCGCGCTGGCTGGGCTGCACCGAGAGGCCGAGGTCATGGCGGCCATCAGGCACCCCAACGTGGTGCGCCTCATGGGGCTGTGCTCCTACCCTCCAGCGGTGGTCACAGGTGGGTTTGACCGGGGCATGGCTAGCAGGTGCAGGGTCTGGGTGCGCCGGGGCATGGCAGGCTGGCACAGGGGGGTGGGTGCTCCGTGGCCCCTCGGCAGGCAGGCACAGGGGGCAAACGGGTGAGCCAGGTTCCCATGGCAGGCACAGGGGGCTGGGTGTGCCGGGGCCACCAATGCATGGGTCGTGGCCGCAGCATGCACAGGCAATGTTCCCGGGTTTTTTGTTTCCATCTTTTTGCTTCTCCACCCTCGACCTTTTCCACGCTTCCTGCCGCAGAGTTTTGCGCGAGGGGCTCCCTGGACTGTGTGCTGGGCGAGGCGCGGCGCGATGCCGCAGCAGCAGTACAGCTCACCTGGCGGCGCCGCCTGGGGCTGGCGCTGGACGCCGCCACCGGCATGCTGGCGCTGCACGCGCACAGCCCGCAGGTTCTTCACAGAGATTTGAAGTCCCCAAATCTGGTGAGCTTACTTCTGGTGCTGTTTGGTGCTCGATTCGTAGTGCATGCCAAATTTTGGTGGCGCTTGTTGGGAACGCCCTGCGCGGTGCCGGGGCACAGCGGGAGGGAGCGCCGGGGGAGCTGCGCTCGTGCACTCGCGCCCGCCAAGCACCCCTTGGCGCACAGCTGCAGCGCTGCAGCTGACTGAGCGCCCACTGTCTGCTCCTCCCTGCTGCCTCCCCCGTGCAGCTGGTCGACTCCTCGTGGCGGGTCAAGGTGCGGCGCCGGGCCTGCACGCGCCTCGCCTGCCTGTGCCGCTGTGCCTGCCCCGCCTGCTCGCTCTCAGCGGCATATCTGAGGGGTGCCCCTGCGCCGGGATGGGCTCTTTTTCCACGAGCCCCCAGCGGCCTCACCAGCGCAACCCCCCCCCCCCCCCCCCCCTCCCGCACACACACACTCACACACCCAACCCCCCAACCCCCTGGCGATGCCGCAGGTCACAGACTTTGGCCTCTCCAAAGTGCTGGAGGCCTCCCCCAAGCTGAGCAGCACCCAGAGCCCTGCCAACCCACGCTGGCTGGTGGGTCGGGGGTGGAGTAGGACGGTGTGGGTGGGGGGGGCGGGGCCCGCGTCAGTCATGTATTGATTGGGGGCCGGGGGGGTGGGAGGCAGCTTGAGTCAGTGTGTTGCGATGCTTTGGGCCGCTGCCTTCAGGGGCCGTGGCACATGGGTGGGACAGGAGGCAGAATCACTGCGGGCGGTTTGCAACAGCGTCGCAGCACGCATGCCTGTGGCTCGGCCCAGCAGGCCAGCTGCTTAGGTGGGCGGAGCCGCAGGCGGCTCCAGCCGACCTGCAGCCTGGTAGTGCCTGGCAGAGCTGCAGGGCCGCATGCAACCTTCCCAGCCCCCTTGACTCCCAACCCCCGCTGCTCGATGCTTGCGCCATGCTGGGCGCAGGCGCCGGAGATCCTGCAGGGCAGCAAGGCCACGGCGGCGTCCGACGTGTTCAGCTTTGGGGTGGTGCTGCATGAGGCAAGAAAGGGGGGGGGGGCTCGTTTGCCTTGCTATTCCACTGTGTTCAGCTTTGGGGTGGTGCTGCATGGGGCAAGACGGGGGGGGGGGGGCTTGTTTGCCTGGTTGTTTGCCTGCCTCTGCGGAGCCTCTCTACATTCTTCTGCCTTTGCCGGATCACAGCTGCCCAGCCTGGGCTGCCCGTCAAGCCGACCGATGGCCAGGGGCTGTGCACTTGTGGTGGCGTCCATGCATGCCCAGCGGGGCAGACGAGGTGCTCGGGGCCACATGCAGAAAGGGGAGCCCAGCTCGTTGATGAGGTGCCTTCAGCCGCCTGCCCTCATGCTACTCTCGTGCCGCCCTTTCAGCTGCTGACGTGGGAGATTCCCTGGACGGGCGTGGACTTTTGGGAGGTGGGGCACGGGCTGCTGCTTTCCACCCTGCCATCGTGGCGCACGGTTGTGCCACCCAAACGCCGGCATGACTCTCCTCGGTCAAACTTGCAGCTTGCTACCCCGCTCTACCCCAAGTGCTTGTCCGCAGCGCCTTGCGTGGCAGCACGGTGCCTTGACTGCTCAGCCTCCATCACCCCCAAACCCTACCCCTTTTCGGGCAACACCCCCACCCCCACCCACCCTCCCATCTCCCTTGCTGCAGATTGTCAGCCGGCTGATGTGTGGCGAGCGGCTGCCCATCCCCCCGGTAGAGAGCCTGCCAGGCCCCGATGCGCCGCGCTTTGCGGGGCTGCCTGCCTACCTGGCCCTCATGCAGCGCTGCTGGGCGCAGGAGCCGGAGCGGCGGCCCGGGTTCCAGCAAGTTGTTGCTGAGCTAAGGTGGGTGCCTGGCTGCCTGGCTGTCCTCACGCCCCCGCTGCTGCCGCCCTGTGCACTTCAGCCGGCTGGTCGCTATGGCAGCTATGCAGAGCACAGTAGTCGGGGTGGTGGCTTGGTCTTGGGCCCATGCGGGTGGAGCGTGCGTGGCGCGCCCTGGCCCAGCCCCCACCAAGCTGCATGCATGCAGTGGCATGCATGCACGCATGTCGCGAGAGCGCGGTTGCATGACCAGCCCAAAAGCCTGCTTCTCTCCTGCTCCGATGCTGCAGGCAACTCATCGACCAGGCCCCGTGAAGGCTGCATGCACACATTGTCAGCGCAGCACAGCACAGCGTGCCGCGGCAGGCGCCAGGCCACGACCTGGCAGGCAGCCAAACTGCGCTGCCAGTTCTCTGATTTGTTTGGATTTATTTCTCCTGTGTGTCATCCGCCATAAGCCTTTCCCTTCTGGTCCCACAGCTCTCATATCCTCCTTGCACCCCTCCCCCTTCTTGCCATGCGCATGCATGGCCCCAACTAGTTGCCTACTGACCGCCGCACCCATCAACTCTGCTTCTCTTTGCCAATTTGCACACACGCACACACACCGAATAATCAGGCAGCTGCTTATATTTTTTCACGCATGACTTTAGGCAGCACAGTTCTCAATGCTGGTGGAAAAATAGCAATCTTCAAGCTGTCTGCAAGGCCACACCCCCTCGGCTGTTGAAGGGTGCTGCACCAGCTGCACGCTGGCGTTGGCAGGGCAGACCCGCATGGCCGTCCCCTTGCAAGCGTGTCGGCGAGCACGCCCCACAGTCAGTGCCGCTGCTTTCCCCGGTTGGATCCCCGGTGCTTCACGCCGCTGCTGGCGCGCACGCAGATGCCGCCGCGGGAGCTGACGGTCAGGCACGACAGCTGGGGGCAGCAAGGCGCCACCCGGCCACACCTGCCGCCCAGCCTGGCGCACTGCAGAGCCGAGGGGAGGAGGGCAGCGGCATGTGGAGTATCGAACAAGGGGCATGCTGCCAGGCTGCCGCCTTCCAGTCGACCTGTGGCACAGGCAGCTGTTGGGGCTCCTGCAGGGCAGCCGATGCACATGGCAGCCGATGCACCTGTCTGCCTGCTGCGCTGGCCCCCCACAGGCAGGGCACGCTGTGGGCGCTGGCCCCTGCACGCTGCTGATGGTTTTAGAGCCCTATGCAGGCATTGGGTTCTTAGGGTTTTTTTGGTACCTGCAGCGTGTGGTCCAGCTTCTTGAGCTCAAAGATGAAGGGCTCGCTGGAGGGGACCACCATGTTCCAGCTGCTGCCACCTGCTTGGAGGGGGGGGGGTGGGGAGGCCGGGCGGCCCAAGCAGGCAGGGGGGGTGAGGTAATGTGACATTGCTCCACAGCTGGGGCCAGCGAGGCCGCCAGAACAGCCATGCGCTGCCACCTGCTGCGCGCACGCACCTGCCAGGCGCGCAGCCTGGCAGGCCGGCGTGGCAGCTGTGCACAGCCGGGCGCCCCAGCGTCGCTCACCGTTGGTCGAGCTGCCCCAGCCCACATAGTCCCAGCCGGGCGCCTGGGTGAAGTTGCGGCGGTCGGAATATGCCCACTGGCCCACGCTGCCGCTGCCCAGGGACTGCAGCACGATTGCGTAGCCGGCGCGGGGGGCGAGCAGCCACGGCGTGGCCGGCCGGAACGACACCACGCCGCCGGGGGGGTCACCAACACGCTGCGTCATGCCCCACAGCCGCTCCTTGGGCGCGTGGGTCTTGGCGTCGGCGGTCCAGACGGACAGCCGCAGCGTGCAGGGCGCGCCCGCACACCGCGCGGCCGCCCGCACCTCCCACAGGCGGTGGGGGCCCGACCTCCGCGGCGCCGACGGCCCCGTCATGAAGGACACAGCCAGCAGGGAGCGCTCGTTAAAGGCGTCCGAGTCCAGGATTGTGGAACCGATGTTGGAAAGGTACACAAGATCCGCGCTGCATGGGCAGCACAGATGTGGGCGCAAGCATGTTGGCAAGGGCTGCGCAGCAGCCGGTGAGCCACAGGCACATCACGCGCCGCAAGGCTCCGACTCCCACGGATCGCTGGGAGTGATTGGTAGCGCGATAAGCTGCAGGGCTCCACGGAGTATTCAGCATGGCTCGTGCCGCCGCTCCCTCGCGAGCTGCCGCCAGTGCCGGCGGCAGCAGCGGCGGCGGCAGCAGCCTCGCCGTGTCCGGAGCTACAAGCTCACCCTAACGTCAGCTGCCAAGCTGCTGCCGCCATTGCTAGCAACAGGGCGCGCCGTGCTGCAGCGGCAAGGGAGTTCGGTTGGAGGCCGGTATCCGGCTGAGGAGGGCTGAGCGCGTTTCCGCCCCTGAAATCGTCTCCAAGTAGCATGCGTGAGCTTTGAGCAGGGCTTGCTCACCCCGGGGCGCCCGCATTGCAGCCTTTGCTGTTGGTGCTCTTCGACGACGCACAAGCTCGCCTGCTGCACCCAAAAACAGGATTCAAAGGTGCGAATGCACCGAAACGCCATGCAACGTCCGGACGCGCCACTGCATGCTGCCGCTCAGCGCATGAGGCACTTGAGGCGCATGAACAATGCACCGACTGGTGCACCAAACCTGATGCCATCAATGGCCAGGACTTTACTGGACGAGCTGTAGCTGAGTGTTAACTGGAAGCGTGAGAGGTATGCTAGGTTAGGGGTAGGGGAGTGGGGGAGCGGAAGGGCCAGGGTGCCCCACCTGCCGGGCGGCTGCGGCGCAAGTCGCTACGCTGCAGCTGCACCAGGCGATGCGGAAGCGGCAAGCAGGCATACCCTGGCAGAACGCTAACAAAGCAGGTTGAAACACATGTGACGCGCGCTAGAGCACAGCAAGCAGCACGTCTGTCACATGCTCAAGCGGCCCCAGGCTGCTGCTGCGCCCGCTGCCGCTGTCGCTCCGCTGCCAGCTCAGCGCACACCCTGCGGTGGCCGCTGCGCCAGTCGGCACCCTGGCAGGCCGTGCCTACGGGAAGCAGTCCATCCAGCGGCAACTTAGCACACAAGCAGACCAAAACACCGCAGCACAAGCAGAGTGCAAAGGGCAGACTTTCAGACAGCTGCTCCCAAGAGGGCAGACCTTCAACTTACTGACCTTCAACTGGTTTGAGCAAGGCGCACCCACTAGCCAACTGCGCTCAAGCCCCTCCCCCTCCCTGCCCCCCTCACTGCAGTAGTAGGCGACCCGGCAGCCGCTGCAGCGCTTACACCCCACACCCTGCCCCGCCGCCGCGCCCCCCTCCAGGCCCAGGCTGGGACAGCGCAGGTGGGCGCAGGAGCGCGCCGCCGCCGCGTGCGCCGCCTCCAGCCGCGCAGCCGCCACCTGATCCGGCAGCGCCCACCACTGCCGCAGCGCGGCCGCCAGCGGTTGCGCTGAAGCCTGCATGCAGTGCGTCGCCAGCACCAGGCTGCCCCTCGCAAGCACCTCAGCCTGGCGCCGATGAAACGTTCGCTCCAGCGCTGCCGTTGCCTGCCTCAACTGCTCCCTGCAGGCCCGCACCTCTGCGCCGCCTGCAGCCGCGCCAGCTGCGCCGCCGGCGCTGCCCTGGGCGCCACCGTAGGGCGAAGTGCCGATGGATCTGCCTTCGCTCAGCAGGGCCTCCAATGCAAAGCAAAGGTCCGGAAGGCAAGGGCTATCTGCGCAGGATGCAGGCAGATGTCGTCATGTCATTGCGCCTAGCAGCCCACCTACAAGCCAGCCCTGCAGCTGCCTTTGCTAATCAAGGGCGCAAGGGCAGGCTGGCTTTGGACACAGCCCGCCCCTGGCGACACAATCCGCGCCTGGCCTGCTACCACAGGTGCTGCATGCCCGCAAGAAGCAGCGGGCGCGTGCCAACACACCAGTGGCAGCGGGGGCGGCGCCTGCCGGCGACGCGCTCAGCGTCCCCAGAAACAGTCGGCCCAGCAGTTGCTTTTCCACAAGAGCGGCGCAGACTCGCGGAGAGTCGCGGGCGGCAAAGACGGCTGCGCAGCATGCGTGTGCTTGCCCATCGCTCTGCAGGCGGGCCCGTGTAAGGGGCGGGTCAGTCGCTGCCGGCTGGCCACGCAAGGCAGCCTGGTGGACGACCCGCCAAACAAGGCGCACGCCCCTGAGGCAGGGCCAGCAGCCCTGGCAGCCCTCTGCGCGCGGGCACACACACACCCTGAGCCGGGCAGCGGCGGGTGCAGCACGCCCGCTTGCGCACCAGCCGCCCCTGCTGCCCCCCGCGGCAGCCGCCGGCAGGGCACGCGGCTGCCTGCGCACCGGAGGCAAGGCCAGTAGGCGCTCCATCACCACCAACAGCATGTCAAGTAGCTCTGGGCTGGCCGCCACGGCCGCCGAGCCCAGCGCCCAGGCACGTGCCAAGGCAACCGCCAGCACGGGCACACTGTCAGGGGCGTCAGGCGTGGGCCGCGCCGCCCGCCTGGCTTCCAGCGCATGCAAGGCGGCAGCGCCAGCAGCCTGCAGCACATGCTTTGCATGCTGCCTGCGGGGGCAGTAGCCGGGGAACCAGGGGTGTTGGCACAGCGTCGCAGGCCGGCCGGGGCAAGGGGGCCGTTGCCGGGCGACAAAACAGGCATGGATGCCTGCTCCGACCACAGCAGGCTCGGCTTGCGATGAACCCTGGCTGCGGCTCTGCAGCCCACAATCAGACCAGGGACCGAGAATACGCCTCCAATCCCAAACAACCTGCCTCCCTACCCGGAGAAAACCCCTTTTGCACCCCTGCCTGGTTGCTGGGCCCGTGGTGCAGCGCTGGTGCCGGGCGCCGCGGCCCCCTCAACAGTCACCCCCAGGAGGTGCACACATTCCAGGGCGTTGAGCAGGGCAGGCAGCGGGTCTGCTGCCTGCTCAGCTCTGCTGGCCGCCGCGCCGCCAGCAGCTGCCCTGTGGGCCAGCCGGCAAACGGCGGAGTGGAGCTGCCACGCCGACGCCAGCGCCGCCGACGCCGCCGTCTCTTCCCCTGTTGGGCCGTTTAGCAGCCGGTAGAGGCAATCTTGGCAGGCATCCACGCTGCTATAGGCCACGCTTAGCAGGGCATTGGCCAGCCTGTCGGGGCCGCCCTGGTCGCCCAGGGGTGCAGCGCCGCCCGTGCCGCCGCAGCGCACCGCTGCCCTGACGGCCGCCGCCTGCTCGAGGGTGCGGAGGGCTGCAGCTGCCGACGCGCACCACTCTCCGAGCTCTTCCAGGCTGCCGATGGAGTGCCGGAAGGTCCAGTGGCAAGCGCCGGTGGGCACACATGCCAGCGTGTGCAGAAGCTCGGCCACGCGCGCCCAGAGGTGGCACATGTAACTGTCAACACGCGCTGCCTCCAGCCCCAGGCTGGGTTGCTGCTGCGGCGGCGGCGGCGCCGCCATGACAAGCGTGCTGCTGCACACCAGCTGCAGCGCGCGCGGCACCAGCGTCAGGGCCTGGCAGGGGGGGGAGGGCAGGTCGGAAGATGAGATGAGCAGGAAAAATTGTTGGAAAGGCAGGGGAGCGTGTGGGGAGGGCAGGGCAAGCACATCATGCGTCGTCAGGCAGCAAGTAACCAGCAACTAACAAAACTCTATAACCGAAGCATGTGCCGCGGCCAGGCCGGCGCGCGCAGCTGCCTCCCACCTTGCGCAGGGTGCGCATCACTTCCAGGTCACCCTCACTGCACCGCCGGGCGCCCCGCTGCCGCCGGTGCTGCTGCACCTCCGGCGCCAAGAGCAGACGGTTGCTCACGTGGCCCAGCAGCTGGCAGCAGCTGGCCAGGTACAGGGCATGGCTGTGGGCGAAGCAGCTGTCTGTGCGCTCTGCCCCCTGCCACGCGACCTCCAGCTGCACAAGGCTGGAAAGCAGCCGCTGGGCAGCAGGGCTGCCGCTTCCGCCCGGGGCGGCGGCCAGGTGTGCTGCCAGGGGCTGGGCAAGGTCTCGTGAGCCCACGGCCATCAAGATGTCCCGCGCAACCTGCCAGGCAAACCCTGCGGGGCGGCGCCCCTCTGGCAGGGCCAGCGCCGCGGCCGCCATGCGCAGCCCCGGCTCCGGCAAGGCAAACAGCCTGCCCGGCAGCATGGGGTAGCGCTGCAGGGCCGTGCGGTAGCTGTCAGAGGTAGGCAGCTCGCCGACCAGCAGCATGGCGCTGAGATCAGCCAAAGCAGACAGGCAGTCCATGGGGGGCGGCTCCCCTGCAGGGGGTGCATGCGGAGCGGAACGGAATGAACCGTGGGTCTCTGGCCAGCCGGGCGCAGCGGCACGCAGCAGGATAACCGGGGGGGCGCGGAACACACGTAGCTGCCCAGGCGGGCAGGCAGGCAGGTAGGCAGGCAGGCAGCTCGGAAGGGCGCAAGGAGGCCAGCAGCCAGGCATGAGCAGGCATGCATGGCGGCAAGGGTGGGCGGTGCACCGCGGCGCAGCAGCGGCGCGTGTAGCGCGATTGCGGCCTCTGCTGCCGCATCCAGCCAGGGCAGGTATGCGTCCGGGGGTGCGAGGCTGTCCAGGTGCGGCGGGTCCAGGGCCCCGAGGTGCGACATCAGCTGCAGCTGCAGTGCCAGCGCCTCTGCCACGGCCCAGGCCGCCAAGTTGGCGGTGCCGCCGGGCTCGGCGGGCCCAACGCGCGGGCTAGCTTCCAGCAGCTCCCTGCCGCAGGTCAGCAGCAGGACGACGCTGCGCTGGAAGCCGCGACTGGCACCGGCATCTCCCAGCGAGCGGCACAGCTGCACGCCGGCGTGCACCAAGTTGCAAGCACCCAAGAAACGCTCAAAGGCTGCTGCAACCTCAGGGACCGCGGCGCCGCCACCCGCCACCCGCCTGGCTGTGCTCTTCAACAATGCAAGCAGGTCGCTGCCCAGCGCCGCCAGCTGGCTGCCCGCAGTGTTCAGAGCGCTGCGGAGCGGGCGTGGAGGTTTGCTTTTGCTTGCTCGCCTCGGATTGAGGCCAGGAGTTCCACAAGCATGCACCGCGTTGGCGGCCCGGTGCAGTGCTTAGCCCTGGCATTGACTAACTGTCCACCAAACGGCATGCAGCGAGGCCCTTGCCTGCACAGCTCTGGTCGCGCCGCGTGAGGCACCCGCTCGCCATTCTGGATGCAGGCTGTAGCAAGGGCCAGGCAGCGCTCCACTGTGCCTTCTGTAATCTTGTTGCGCATCTGCAGCTCCACCAGAGCTGACAACTCTCGGGCCAGGTCCATCCTGCCCTGGCCTGCAGAGGAACATGTGGGTGCTGCCCTTGGCATCCTGACTTGCGGGCAGGCGGCTTGCAGGGCGGTGGCAGCGGCAGTGCTGGTGGCAACAGGGTCGGCCAGGCGATCTTCAGATCGAGCTGCCTCGACAGCGGTGATCACCTCGTGGGCACTCCGAAAGGGCCAGGGACCGGCGTCACCAGAGACAAGCGGCCCTGCTCCCCGAGCGTCACGAGAACGGCCAGTGTGGACTCTAGAGATCTTAAAGGCACCCTAAGAGCGTGAAGGCGACGCCAGCCGGCCAACCAAGGCAGTCTTCAGTCCTTGTCAAGAAGGGCAGCGTGGCCTGACCTGGTCGCCTACGCTGCGCATTTGTGTGCCACAGCAACAAGGGGCTGAATCCTTAACACAGTTTATTGAAGACCCTGTCAACATTTAGATCATTTGAACCCTTCTACACCATGGCATGCAAAGTGCACCACTCCTCCACGCGCTCATCAGCCCGGCCCAGCACCTTACTGCTTGTGCGAGGGCTGCAGACCCACTACGTGAGGGGCCCCTGTCTCACACATTCATGTACCCTCCAGCATCTTGATCTGCCAGTGAATGTCATGAACCGTTTAGTTGCACGCTCCATGTGGGCCTGCATCGAGGCGGGAACAACAGAGCATTATGGCGTGGCGTGCGCCAGGATCGGGGCTGGGGCCAGAACTGGGATGCCGTCTACCATGGAGGAAATGCACCATTGATGTGCAGACCAGTTGAGGGTGTGTAGAGTGCGAAATGCTGGGCATGAGCCTGCTCCCAGCCAGTTTCGCTGCAAGAGTGACGGGGTGCCGCCACAGCGTGCATGGCAGAGTGAGAATCAGTCTGGCTGCTCGCCAGTCCACCACAGTCTCCTTCTTTTGCGAAATCATCATCATCATCGAGTCTCTCTGCCTAGAAACCTCCGCCTCGCGTCACCAGAACAAATGCCGCGGCCAGCAGCCCTTGCAGCTGTATTCATCGGCGCGCTACTTCTTTTGAACGTGAGCAGGAAGACTTCGTTCTCTGCAAGGTTGAACAGTCAGTTCCGCGCACCTCTCGACCTCCGGACCTCACCCCTTCCCTTTCCTGGCTGTGCAGGCTCGAGCACAGCCGATTCCGGCGCAAGAAAGGTTTCAAGGCCCCGCGCCGGCGCCGGCGCCGGCGCCAGCCGACCAAGGGGCTCCAGCGGGTGGCCCCGCCCCAGCTTGCGCAGGACGCAACGACGCTTGCGGCCCCGAGGCTGGCGGCCTTCCCTGCTGCGATGGTGAGACTGGCAGGGCCAGGCAGCTGCATAGCTCGTGCCGTATCAGAACAATCTCTGTTGACAAAGTGCTGTGGTGCTGCTTCGCAACACAGGCAACCTGCCCCGCCGGCGTGGATACCCCCTGTCAAAGAGCTGCGATGCTGCGCTCGCAACACAGGGCAGCCTGCCCCGCCGGCGTAAATATCCCCCCCCCGCAGGTTTCACGTGCATCGAGCTTGCCATCGACCCCCAGCAGGGGCCCCCCAGCTCACAGCACTACTGCGTGGCAGCCGCGGGCAAGCAGCAGGCGGCAGCGGCAGCTGACGGCCAGCAGACATTTGCCGGTTAAGCCGGCAAACCGAAGTGGCCAAAACCCGTCCGCTCTCTTCTTGTTGCTCTGACCACAACAACTATCATTCTTTGCTCTCAGCGCAATGCAGTGAAGAATGTTACTAGTTGACAAAGCCTCCAGGGAAACCAGAGATTGCTTCACTTCACTGCTGGCGTCCACCAGCAGGGGCATCCTCCGCATCCCCCTCATGCTTGCTGCCCTGGCCCACACCGGCCGCGGCCTGCAGCCCCCTGCGCGCCACCAGACCCTGCTTGGACAGCTTCCCGCGCTGGTACTGCAGGATGCTCAGCCGCTGGGCACGCTGCGCCAGGGTGGACGGGCTGGAGGGTGAGGGCTCGCCTCCACTCGCGCCTGCCTGCCCAGAGGCCTCACCGCTCTCCTGCTGCTGCTGCTGCTGCGGACCCTGGCCGCCCGCTGCGGCAGCCTGCTGTACCTGCTGCTGATCTATTGCTGACTCGACGGACGGCTGCTCCGGCCGCTCTGCCTGCGCAGCTCCTGCCGGGACATGTGCTTGCTGCTGCTGCTGCTGCTGCCGGCCCCCTGCTGGGCCTGACAGCGGGGCAGCCTGCTTGCGCGCCTCAAGCTGTGTATCCAGCTGGTCTGCAAACGCCCCGCGTCCGGGCTGCTCCACGCGGCGCCGCTGCTGCTGCTGCCGCTGCCGCGACTGCCGGGCCGGCGCACGGCCCCCTGGCCCGCGCTGCTGCTGCTGCTGCTGCTGCTGCTGCCGCGACCCCTCAGCCTCTGCTTCGACTGGCAAATCTGGCAGCTCCAGCCCGGCCTCGCGCAGCTTGCGGCGCATGTAGTCCCGCTGCCCCCGGGCGTCCAGGCCCCACCAATCGTAGTAGGGCACATCCACGGGCCGCCAGCCCAGGCGCTGCAGGCAGGAGGGGCCCAGTGCGGGCAGTGGAAAGCGTTTGTGACGGAAGGGTCGGCATGGCGGTTCAGAAAGCCGAGGGGGCGTGAACTCTTGCCAGCGGAACAGGGACTCCCGCGCGAGATGCTGGCGGGCGAAGGTTGTTGGCCGAAAGGTCCATCTGTCCCGTGCAGGCCCTGCCTGGGACAGCAGCTACGCAGGGCGGGCACCGGAGTAGCAACAGCAAGGCAGGCGGGCGCTGCATGGCAGGCATGCGCTGCCCATGCCAGACTGCAAGCAGACAGGTGGCGCACCCGCAGCAGGCGGCGCTTCAGAGCGGTGCTGCCGGTCGGGTGCCTGCTGTTGACCGCGAAATGCACCGGGCCGTCTGCCTCCACTGCGGGAGGGCAGGGAGGGCCGGCCAGGCGGCGCAGGGACCATCAGGGAGCGCCTGCTGCCATGGCCATTGGTAGCAGCCTTACAGCAGCACAAGCGCATCAGAGCTCGGGCTGCTGGGTGACAGGGTGGCCAAGGCACACAGCATGGCAAAGCCAGCCATCCAGGATGCGCAAGCTGCAATGCCTTGCGCACATTGGTGCAGTGCAGCCTGCAAAACGGGATTCGGGAAACCCGCGGCGGGCGTGGGGTGGGCGGGGCCGCGGGGGCGCGGCCCACGATAGGCGGCCCAAAGAGGAACAGCTTAGGAAGTCGCCTTTGAAGCCACCCCAGGGGAGGCCCCACAAACAGGCTGCGCACCTGCAATGCGGTGCTCCGGGATCGCCACGTCGATCGAGTACTCCCCCGCCGCGCTGTGCTCCAGCTGGCAGCGCACGCCCAGCGAGCAGATCGTGCGGTACACCTGCCCGTCAAGGCAGGTCGGGGGAGGGGGTTCAGCCTGGCAACGTGCTGCGGCCAGGCCAGACACGGCCCCATCTGCTGCTGGGTGCAAGCCACGCTGCTGCGCAAGCCACCACATATGATGGCAAGCGGCCAGCAGCAGGCGGCGGCTTTGACCCCACCTGCTGCTGGAAATCGGACACCACCGGCTGCGCTGACTCCTGGTGCCGCGCCCAGGCGCGCCCGGCAAAGGCGCGCAGCCGGCCGGCGTGGTAGAGCGAGTCGAAGAAGGAGGCGGCGTCGGCGGGCAGCGTGCCCTGGACTGCAGGGGGGAGGCCAGGGGCGGTGTGGGTGGGTGGGTGGGTGGGTGGGTGATTTTCGGGGGGGGGCTTTGCGGCGATGATGATGGTGATGATGGGGTTGTGTGCGCAGGGCTGGGGGCATCGGCTGTGCACCGCACAGCCGGGCGACCGCCCCCCGCCAGGCGGGGCCAGGCGAAACACACACGTCACCCGACTTGAACTCACCCGCCCCAGGGGGCGCCTCCAGGCGCAGCGCAACCTCGACCAGGTGCAGCTGGTTGAGCTCGGCGGGCCGGAAGAGGCGTCGCTCCGCGCCCGCCACCGCGCGCCACCGCCGGATCAGCTGCGCGGCGGGCAGGGCGGGCGAGTGTGCGGGTGGGGGCGGGGGGGCCGGGATGTGTGGAGCCGGGGAGTCGGCGGCTGCCGGGCCGCCAGCCTGCCCGGGGGCGCCAGCAATGCTACCTGGCACTCGCTCCCCCGCACGCCTGCCAGCCTCAACATGCGGATGGCGCTGACCAACGACATCGGGGTCCGACAAAGGCCCTGGCGCACACCCGCCCGTGCGCACCTGCGGCGGGTAGATGCCGGCCACTGTGAGGCCCCAGGCCAGGTTGGCCAGGCCCTGCGGGGTGAAGCTCAGCAGCAGACCGCCCGCCAGCTCAGCAAGCGCCTCCATCATCTGCGGAGCCGCACAGCGGCGTTGGGATTGGGGCAGGGCGAGCCAGCGGGTTGGTTTCTCTGCTTCTTTATATGGTGCAATGCCAACGAGTGCTGCCAAAGCTGCCTGCTGTGGCTCCCTGTCCCCAGACCACTTGCACGTCCCAGCCCAGGGCTGCTAGCTATGTCCACGGGCTCACGCTGCGCAGCGGATGGACATTTTCACATGCCAGCCCTCCCTCTCCACCCCATCCCCCCACGCACCTTGCGCTGCGTGGGCGAGTCGAAGCGGTTTGCGGCTGCAAAGGCAAACACCAGGACACTGACGGTGTGCGGCACAAAGGCGCTGCCTCCGGCCTGGCTGCTGCCGTGCCCCGGCTCGCCGCCGCCTGCCAGACTGCGCACGCCGCTGACAGCCCGATCCAACGCGGCCCCACGGCTGTGGGCATCGCTGCTGGCGCCACCGCTACTGCTGCTGCTGCCGCGCCCAGCCCCCGAGTCACTGCTGCTTGCGATGCCGCCGCTGCTGCTGCTGCTGCCACTGCTGCTTCCGGCCTCGGAGTCCATTCCGCCGGCGCCGCCGTCCCGGCCCAGCATGCACAGCACAGCGTGCGCCAGGCCCTCGTACAGCTGCGGGTGGTCGTACCTCAGGGTGCTGAAAGACCAGGCCAAAGAGGCCACCGCCTGCAGCAGCGGGAGGCACATGCGCATAGGCACAGGCACACGACGTCAGCGCAGCAGGTGGTTGTACTTGAGGGTACTGTATGACCAGGCCAGGGACGCCGCCGCCTGCAGCAGGGGGGGCCACACGCACGCACAGGCGCCGGCACGCAGCATCAGCACGGCGGCGGGCGCGCCCAGCACTGCGTGCGACTGCGACAGGGGCCGCAGCCAAGCAGCGCGCCGGGGCGGACGCATGCATGCACATGCGCATCCGTGCTGCGCCCGGTCGCACCTGCGCGTCCAGCTGCTGCTGGCGCCCAAGCTCAACGGCCCTTAGCGCCAGAGCGTCAAGCAGCGGCGAGTCGGGGCCGGGCCGCAGCAGGAAAGTGAGGGACCAGGCCAGGGCTGCGCCAGGCGAGAAGGGAAAGAGGCACAGAGGCAGGGGGGGGCGGGGTCGTAAGGAGGGGGCGGGGGGGCCGCTTGCCGTCACACACAACCAATCCATGTTGGATGCTTGAATCGCATTCAGAGACACACACAATGGAACACTGTAGAGAGCCCGCAGGCCCCCCGGTAAGCCAGCGGCGGCGCAGCCGGGCCTCACACGTGACGCCTCGGGTGCCGAGCCGCGGCGCCTGCGCGCGCGCCGCCGACGCGAGCAGGCGCACCAGCGCGGCGCGGTGGCGGCAGCGCTGCACGTGCCGCTGCACCTCCTCCCGCAGCATGAGGCGGTTCTCTGCACAAGGGGTTGGTGTGGTGGTGGCGATGTGCGTGGGCGTGTGGGTGGTGGTGGTGGGTGGGGGTGGGATTGGGTGGAGGTGGGGGTGGAGGGGGGTGGGGGAGACGCCCACCCCATCTCATTGCATTTGTGTGTGGGCAGGTGGTGGGGGGGGGGGACCCCCATCTCGTCGCATTTGTGTGTGTGTGTGTGTGTGTGTGTGTGTGT
>KQ482053.1:314126-336174 GCA_001430745.1 Auxenochlorella pyrenoidosa | reverse complement strand
GCGCCGCCAGCAGCGCGGCCGCGAGCTGCGCCAGCAGGGGGCGCACCGGGCGCCCCAGCTTGGCCTGGGCGTAGCACAGCATGACCACAGCGTTGAGGCTCTGCAGGCGCAGCGGCGCCCCCCGTCCGGCGCTGCCAGTGCCGTCGCGCGCCGGCGGGCGCGCCGCTGCCGGCGCTGCCGCCCCCCTCGCCGGAGGTGCCAGGCACGACTGCCTGGCCCAGCCGGCTGTAGAGGCTGTCCACCAGCGCCCTGCTGCCGTGCCGCAGCTGTGCATGCGCCCACAGCACCTGCGCCGCCTGCAGGTCATCCAGGCCCCCTGCAAAGCCCTCAAGGCGGGTGCTGAGCGCCAAGGTTACCGGGTGCCGCTGGACAGCTGTTTGCTGTGCCCCCCGGAGGCCTGACGAGTGCTGCAGGGGCGGGAGGGGGCGGCTAGCAGGGGGATTGAGGTCGGGGACAGCACCGCGCAGGAGTCTTGCGACCATCCAGCACAAGGAAGGGCGCACCACAAGCACCTGAGCCAGCCCCAACCAAGGACGCGTACGTGAAGTGAAGGAACGTCAGCTGCTAGCCACGCCCAACCGGCTACGAGCAGCCATTTAGCCAGCAGCCAGCCCGGCTGCCAGCACCCAACTTCACGCGGGTGCTGGAGCAGCACCCAACGGCACGGGGATGCTGCAGCACCCACCTTGGCCAGGCGGTGGAAGGCGGTGACGGCGTTGACCAGCGAAAAGTCGGTCAAACGTGCGCCCACCAGGCCCAGCAGGTCGTTGTGTGACTGCGCGGCGCAGATGGCCTTGTTCAGCTCCTTTGCCTCGTGCTCCTCCTGCCCCCCCTGCTTGCCGGGCCCTGCAGCTGGCGGCTGGGCGCTGCCTGCCTGCTGTTGCGCGCGCGGCGCTTCGAGCGGGCTGTGCTGCTCCTGCTCCTGCATGCCTGCTGCAGCCGCCACCCCGCTGACGTGCTGCTGCTGGTGGTGGTGCTGCTGCTGGTGCTGCTGCTGCTGCTTGTCAGATTGTGTCTGCAATGGGGCGGGAGCTGCGGCTGTGTCGTGTGCGTCTGCTGCACTGTGGGCAGCGACCGCAGGGGCGAGACGGCGGGAGCGCGGCGTGCAGCCTGGTCTGTGGAAGAGCCGTGCTGGCAGGGGTGCCGAGACTGGGCCTGCCACAGCTGCTGGACATGATGTGCCGCTCGGCTGAGAGTGCAGGCTTGCAAGGCCTGCTGCTGCTGCTCCTGGTGCTGCAGCGGCTGCCTCGGGCAGCGCTGCCGGCCGCTGGCGGTGAGCCTGCATGGGGCGACAGAGACAACGGCTGCGTGTCCGCAAAGCACGTACAAGAATTTTCTTGTGCGGGCTATACAGCTGCCTCAATCAGGGCAGTTGCCCGCCTGCGATGCTTTTGCAGGCAACACCCACCTGCTGGCACCGGCGGCTGGCAGGCGGCAGCGGCGGCGGCAGTGCACGGCCGCTGGGCAGCGTCCCACTGGCTGCCGACATCAAGAGAGGTGGCGGTCGTGCAGCAAAGCGGCAACAGTTTGAAGTGCCGGGAGTGAGCAGCAAGGCGCAAGGGTTTCTCGGCGGCAGGCGTGAGCCTGCAGCAACTTATGGCCGGTCAAAAACAACAGATCAGTAATGAATGCTTGTCTCCAGGTCGCTCACCCGCCTCGGTGCGGTGCTGTGCTCCCCTCACTTTGCGCAGCACGCCGCCGGTGCCCTCCCATTGCTGGCAGCTGCCATCCGGTTGAGATCAAATTTGCACTGTTCGACTCCAGTCCATTCTTGGCAGCAAGCACAGCCTCCAGGTTGCTGTCTTTAGTTCCTCTCACTGGGCGGCCTTGAGCACCCACACCAGAGTTTCTAGTATCTGCTTACATCTTACTTTCAGCCTACCGCCTCCCCACAATGGACACTGCAGCGCCCCCGCCGCCGGTGTGGCACTCGCTCACCGCTGGCGGCGCCTCTGCCATCGTCTCCCGCCTCGTCACTTGTGCGTGCCCCTGGCGATGTTGCGCTGCCATGAACTCGCACATCTGGCGGTCAGCCACTCTCACTCTGTATTGAACAGTCTGCGTGCTTCTGCCGCCCCGCCCACCCTCCCTCCGCCCTGGCTGCTCGTCTTCAGTGGTGCTCAGGGGCCTGCAATGTGGTCTTTGTGCCTCACACTGAAGCATCGCTCACCCCCTGCAGACCCGCCAGACACCGTCAAGGCCCGGCTGCAGGTGCAGGGCTCTGGCGGCGCGGACGTGCTGTACCGCGGCACGGCCGACGCTTTTGCCAAGATCGCGGCGCGCGAGGTGGGGCCGGCCGCCCGCCGTGCAGCTGCGTGCCCCTGCGTGCAGCCAGGGTATGTGCCCTGCCTTCTGCCCGCTAAGGCGGGTCCTGGCGCGCCACACGAGCGCTACGCTCTGCATGCGCGTGGCCGGCGCGTCAGCCTGCTGCCTGCCAGGAGCCGAGCCCACACTGCTGTGCCCATGCTGGCCTACCTACCTCCTTGGCCTGTTGTGTCGACATGCGGCACCTCAGCCGCGTGCCCACGGCTGACCAAACACTGCACCCACCCAACGGGTTCCGCCACCCCTCGCGGCGCAGGGGGTGCGTGGCTTCTATCGCGGCTTTGGCGGCATCTTGCTGACCGTTATCCCGGCCAACATGTCGTACTTCAGGTGGGCCGACTTGTTTGTTCTTCAGGCGGGCCGACTAATTGCAATTCAGATGGGGCCATCTTGTCGTACCCCAGGTGGGCTGTTGTTTTAGATGGGCTAGCATGTCGTACTTCAGGTGGGCTGACTTATTGTACTTCTGGTGGGATCAACATGTCATTCTTTTGGGTCGAGTAATTGCATGTAAGCTGGGGCCAACATGTCGTACCTCGGGTGGGGCCCGGGGGGGCACACAGCACCAATTCAGGCAGGTGCCGGGGGGCCACGGGACACAGCCCGGGCCTTGCCTGTCGACGTGCGGCCGTCATTATGCGCACAGGCCCCGACACGCGTTGTGCTGCCTGCCGCCCCCTCTCGCTGCCTCTCTCGTGCAGCGGCTACGAGCTGGGCAAGCGGGTGGCGCCTAAGAATGCGGGGCTGGCCTCTGACCTGACGGCCGCGCTCGTGGCGCAGGTCAGAGCCGGCATGCACGGCTGCAGCAGTGGCTCTGTGCGCTGCCTTGTGGCCCGCTGCTGCGCAGACTGTTGGGCGTAAGCACACGCTGCAGCTGCAGGTCCTAGTCTGCTGCACTCGCAGACCATCGCGGGGTGGACCTGCGCCCTGCGCTCTTGGACCCGCGCTGTCTTGCCCGCCCTGCCTGCCGGCCTGCAGACCATTGCGGGCGTGGCCTTCTGCCCCATCGACATTATTAAGCAGCGGGTGCAGACGCAGGCGGTGCTGGCAGGGCCGGGGGCCGCCTCGATTGGCCCGCTGGCGGCGGTGCGCCAGGTGTACGCGGCAGCGGGGGTGCCGGGTGAGGGGGAGCGCGGGGCTGCGCCGTGGGCACACCTGCATGGCTGGCTGGCAACCTCTGGGCGGCGTCGCTGGCCGCCGGCTCCGACTCTGCACCTTGGCTGCACTTGAAGAATCGATGAATGCCAACCCCCGCCCCCACCCCCCCAACCCCACCCCCCACACTACACCACCACCACCGGGCCCACCCATCCGACCGCAGCACCCCATCCGCACCCATGCAGGCTTCTTCAAGGGCTTCCTGACCATGAACGCCCTGTGGCTGCCCTGGAACTTGCTCTACCTGCCACTCTATGAGGCCAGCAAGCGGCAGGTGTACCGCTGGCAGCTGCGCAGGCGGGGCCTGCACGCGACGACGGCCGAGGTGGGTGCGCCGCCGCGCCGCCCCACCCCCCGCTGCCGGCGACGTGTGTTTGCGGGCAGTCCCCACGGCACGCCCTGGCGTTGTGGTGCTTCCAAGGTGCTTGGCGCGCTGTCACGAGCGCAGCTGCGCCCACGCTCGGCCGCGCCAGCTCGCGGCGCCTCTCCAGGGGCTGCCTCGCATCTCCAGCCGCTTGTTTGGGCGTGCCAGCCTCGGGTTTGGGCCTGCCCTTCTCACCCTCTCCCTGCGTGTTCCCACCTGGCTTCCATGTGCGTTGGATGCAGGGCCCCGACGGCGCGCGCGTCATCTCCGACCCGCCGATGCTGCAGGTGTGCTGTGCTGTGCTGTGCTGTGCTGTGCTGTGCTGTGCTGTGCTGTGCAGCTCTGCTTAGGTGGTGTGCAGGTCCTGCAGCTGGTGGCATTCTTCAGCCAGGTTGTGCAGCAAGCTGTGGCCAGTCTCGTGGCCTCCCCCCCCCCATCCCCACCCCTCACCCCCGAGAGT
This sequence comes from Auxenochlorella pyrenoidosa, assembly GCA_001430745.1. Classification (NCBI taxonomy): domain Eukaryota; kingdom Viridiplantae; phylum Chlorophyta; class Trebouxiophyceae; order Chlorellales; family Chlorellaceae; genus Auxenochlorella; species Auxenochlorella pyrenoidosa. Next base: position 331,867 of record KQ482053.1, on the reverse strand, counting down.
CTCGTTTGTCACGCCGCCTCTGTCTTGCCCGCCCAGCAGGTGCTGCCCATCTGGAGCTTCCCGCTCTGCTCCGCCGCATGCTCCGCCACCGCCTCTATCGCCACACACCCCATCGACGTCGTCAAGACACGGCTGCAAGTGCTGTCCAACCGAGGCGGCGGCGGCAGCGCGGTGGCGGCGGCTGGGGAGCAGGCGCAGCGGGCGCGGCTGACGGCCTGGCAGGTGGGCGCCGTGAGGGCTTGTCCCGGCTCGTGCACGCCTTGAAAAGACCACAGCACCCTGCACGATTACCGCTGCAGCAGACTGTTTGTGCAGCCCTGGACAGGCGCCCGCCCGCCTCCCCAGGAGCCCCCAGCCTCACCCTCAGCCTCCCCAGCCAGCCGACGCCCTGCACCCGCATTCTCTCCTCGCCCTCCCGCTCCACCGCAGGTCTGCCGCCAGCTGCATGCTCAGGAGGGCCTGCGCGGGTTCACCCGAGGGCTGACCGCTAGGGTGGCCACTATGTCGACAGGCAGCGCCGTCACATGGTTTACTTATGAGTCGGTCAAGCGCTGGCTGGCCCACCACGCCGGCCCGGCAGCGGCGGGGGAGCAGCACGCGGCGGCGGCAGCGGCAGCGGGAGGAGCAGACGAGGGCGCTGCGCCCGCCCGGCCGGGCCTGCCCGGCCTGGGCGGCCGGCAGCGGGCGGAGGTGGCGCCATAAGGCTGCGCTGCCCTCCGCACCCGCGCCTGAGGGACCCTGATGGCTGCTCCCAAGTGTAAATGGCGCCGCAGGATTGCCCAGGATGAGGGGCATGGCCAATGGGCAGCAGCGCGCGCAGTGCGTACTGCCGTTGCAGCGAACCCCTGCCGAGTCTGCAGAGCTGCGTGCCCACCGTCTGCAGCTTCTATAGCTTTTGTTTGTCGATAACAGGTGCAGGATTGGACAGGTGATTCCAATGACCGTGACCATCCCGACCACTACGCAGCCGGCTGCCCTTCTTGACGGCAGGTCGTTGGCACCGCCAGCAAAACCAACTGTTGGCACTCGGCGGCCGGTCCGAGCGCAATGGCGCTGCGCCCGATTACTGCCTATTTTCGCATCGATAAGGTCCCCGGCAGCCATGGGGGGGAATGCAGAGGAGGGGTCGGCTCGCCGACAGCGGCTCAAGGCTGCCGCTGCCAGAGGCAAAGCCTTTGTGATCAAACACTGGCTCGTCATTTGCTTCTTCTTCGCCACTTTGATAGCGCTTACCGCGCCGGCTCCGGGGAGAGCGGTTTCCAGCGTCGTGGTGAGCGGCGCCGGTGGAGCCCGCCGCCATGGGCTGGCGCGCCCAGTATCCTGCGTGCCGGTGAGACAGTCTGCAGACATTTCCGTGCCTCCCTGCTTCCTCCCTTTTGCTACAGATCCTGGGAGACATCCACCTTGTTCAGACCATCAATATCATCATTGTCTTTGTCATCTCCGGCCTGGTGCGCACGCCTGGCCAGCCCATGGGCGGCCTCCCTGCATGCATGCCATGAAGAGGAGTGGACGGGAGGGGCACGCCGCTGCGGCTCCATGGGCCATGGGGCATCCAGCCCTCTTCATGCATGCACTTGAATCGTGGATGTCCACCCAAACTGACCCAGCGGCAGCGGGCGCAAGGCACCGTGTCTCGAGCCGTTTCTCGAGGCGCACACCCTGCCCTTGAGCACCACCCCTGCGTGGCCACCCCCGCGCAGGTATTGAAAACCGATGATATCAAGCGGGCAGCCCGGCACTGGCTGGGCGCACTGTATGGCTTCCTGTCCATCCTGCTCATCACGCCCTGCCTGGGCTTTGCGCTGCGGGAGCTGCCGCTGACGCCGCCCGAGTTTGCCGTCGGTGGGTGCTCCAGGGGTTGAGTCACCCTTGTCGGCTTTTGGCAGCCCGTCCGAGTTCAAAGGCCGTGCACTATCAGCCCCAAAATATGGAGAAGGCCCGTTGCTGCACATCCACCCTGGCCCCCCTTGACCCGCAGGCCTGACCATCTTTGCCGCTGTGCCCACCACCCTGGGCGTGGGCGAAGCCCTGGTGCGCGCCTCGGGCGGCAACGCCGCCCTGGCGCTGCTGCTGCTGGTGGGCACAAACGCTCTGGGAGTGGTGACCATGCCGCCGCTGGTCAAGCTGCTGCTGTCCAACGTCGACGGCTTCCTTAGCGCCTCGGTGGACGCCGTTGACCTTTTGGTCAAACTTGTGTGCACCGTGCTGGTGCCGGCCATCCTCGGCAAGGTGGGTGCTTGGCAGGCAGGGCCTGCCAGGGCGCAGTCGGTGTCGGCAGCAGGCAGGGCGCTTGCGGTGGGATGCACACCCATCCGAGGAGCGTGATTTGAGAGGGAGGCAGCCACCGGCGGGCGCCGGCTCTCCGTCTGTCTTGATGCTGCACACCCGGCCGCGCATGCTGGCCCGCCCCTCGCCGTGTCCCTTGCTTGCCTGCTTGTTTGGGCTTTAAGTCTGTCTAACTGCAACGGAATGCCACAAATCATTTGACACAGACGCACTCGCCACGCCCCCGCAGGCGGCGCGTGAGCTGTTTGCGCCCGTACGCGCGTTTGTGTCCCGCTGGAAGGTGCCGCTCGGCATGTTCAGCAATCTCCAGCTAGCGCTGATCATCTGGCAGACGCTCTCCGGCGCGCAGGTGGGGCGGGGCCACCGTGGGGCCGCCGCGGGGGGCACCTGCCTGCCTGCCTGCCTGTAACAACTCGCACTGCCCGCATGACGCACCGCGCTAACTCCGCAGCAGGCAGCCGGCTGTGGCAGCCGCTGGGCGGTGGTGATGCGGCAATGATCAGATGTGGCAAGCAGCGGGCGGGTGCTCCTGCCACTACGCTCCCCACCCCCACCCCACCACCACGCACACAAACGCAACACACACACACACACACACGACGTGCTGGTGCACCAGCAGTTCCTGGATGCACTCAAGCTGCACCGCCCCCTGGGCTGCCCATGCTGTTCTGCCTCTCCGAGGGCTGGCAATACGACGTTCTCTGAGTTTTGCCGCTGCACCTCCCCCTGGGCTGCCTTGCCCCCCCCCAGGATGTGCTGGTGCACCAGCAGTTCCTGGACATCTTCATCGTCATCGTGTCGGCCGGCATCATGCACCTCATCTACCTGGCCTTCAACTTTGCCGCCGTGCTGTGAGTGCCGCCCCAGGCGCCGGCGGTGCAACCCCTTTTTCAAGCCGTGCAGCTCCCAACTGAATGCAGGACTTTGCATGGAACCTATCCCCCACAGTGCTGCACCCCTCCTGGTCCCGTTGTTATGCTGCCTGAGCAGTGCTTACATGGCCGAGCCGGCGGGGTTGCTCCCGCGTATTGCTGCTGATGCGCCTGCTGGCTCCCCTGTCCCCGGTGTGCCTGGCCCCCCCTTGCAGGCTGCTGTTCCGCATGCCGCTGCCAGAGGCGATTGCCGTGGGCGTGATGAGCAGCCAGAAGAGCGCCCCCGTGGCGGTCACCGTCATCAGGTACGGCAGGAGGGCAGCTGCCAGCGCTCGGCTCGCATTCTAAGCGCATGCAGGAGATTGCCCCCGCTGCTTCGTGTCCACCGCCCCTGCCCGCTGTTCATTCCTCGCAGCCTGTTTGCCACCGCCCCCCCAACCCCACACCCCCCACCCGTGCCCGCGTCTACCCCCACCCCACCCATCGCTGCCCTCCCTGCTGCCCTGCCCCCCTGCCCTGCCCTGCAGCTACCTGACTAGCAACGTGACGCAGCAGGGCCTGCTGGCTGTGCCCTGCATCGCCGGCCAGCTGTTCCAGATCTTCCTGGGCGCCGGCATCGCGCCCTTCCTGGCCCGCCGCGTGGCGCGGCGCGCAGCCAACAGCAGCCCAGCGGCGGGCGACCTGGCACTGGTGGCGGCAGAGGCGGGCGGCAGCCAGCGGGCAAGGGAGGGGGCCGCCGCCGGGGCCGAGGGCGGCGGCAAGGCAGGAGGGGAGGACAAGCTGGAAAGCGGCAACGGCAGCAGCAGCAGCAGGGACCTTGAGGTGCAGCTGCCAGAGCTGGGCAGGACAGACGCAGGCAGCGGACCGGCAGCAGCAGATGCAGCGCTTGCGGGCGGTCCGCATGGGCAGGCCACAGCGCGGCAGGAGGGTGCACACGGGGCGGCAGCGGAGGCCAACACGGGAGCAGGCCATGCCCCAGCGGCGGTAGAGGCAGCAGCCGCAGGGCGGCCTCCCTTGGAGGCGGCAGCAGAGGCAGCAGCAGCAGGAGGGCGGACGCCCTCAGAGGCGGCAGCGCCGAGCGCGGGTGCTGCCCAGCCCCAGCCGTGAGGTGATCACCACGGTAGTGCGTGCCCACAGTTGAGGCGCAACGCTGTAAGAGCCTGGCGCCTCGCCTTGCACGCATACCCCAGCAGAGCGCCGTGCTGCACACGCTGGCTCGGCACGCTTTCCTGCTGGGCAGGGCTCATGGTGGGATGCCGCACCATGGGATATGGCCGTTCCACTAGCAGTGACGAGGGCAGTCTGTTTGTCATGGGCACCAGCCACCTGCCCCCACAGCCTCGCCTGCCTTCTGAGAGCACCAGATTGAACTTATGTGTGCGCCACACAGGATAGCCGCAAACATGCGGGTGTTGGCCGGGAGAGATGCGTGCAGGATAGAGCAAGGGGACAGAAAGGTAGCAGGCAGTTGGCCATGGGGGGCCAGGCAGAGGGGGCTCACATGGTACGAGGGAGCAAGCGTGAGGGCAGCAGAAAACGCAGGGGAGCAGAGACGCAGGGGCATGCCCAAAGATTCATTGTTTGGCAGCAGGCAGGGAGCAGGCAAGCAGGGCCAGTAGGGTGCGCTGCCCTCCAGGCTCCCTCTGCCCGCCGCGCCGGCGCTTGTGCCTCAGAACAGCCGCCAGAGGCTGCAAACGGCTGCAAGCGGGAGGCGGCGGGGCACCTGCCGCGCGGCGCTGCCGCCCACCCCGGGACGCATGGCAGGCCGCCGTGTGGCGGGCTCGGCTCAAGAAGGGTCGCGGCCTGGTGGCCTAATATATCACTCGGCCTCACCACCCGAGGAAGTAGGCGGCGCGCTGCATCAGCGGGTGGCACAGGTATGCGCCCACGCAGAAGGGGATGAGCACGAAGTAGGGGCCGCGCAGGAACTCCTGCAGGGCGCGCGGGGCGGGAGGTGGTGTGTGTTAGTGTGCGTGCGTGCGTGTGTGTTAGTGTGTGTGTGGCTGGTGGTGGTGGGTTGGGGGGCGGTGGTGGTGGTGGGGGGAGGTGGGTGGGGGGGAGGGCGCAGACGCGGCGCAGCGGAGAGCAGAGGTGCGCCTGGGAAAGCGGGGCCGCCTGCCAAGCAGCGCGTGCTACCCCGAAGCCTCGCCGCGACGCATGCATGCCCCGCGTGCCGAGGCGCCCTGGGCAAGGCCCCGACCCCTCCCCCAGCATGACAGCACGCTCGACAGGCTGGGCAGATGACAGGGTGCCGCAGCATGCAGCCAGGCTTGGCGCTGAGTGGCACCGCCGGCCCGAGGCCGGTCCCTCGACAGCCCGCAGCACGCCCCCCACGGCCCGCAGCCAGCCGTCAGCAGCCCGCGGCCAGCCTCCCGCGGCCCTCAGCCGGCCCGCAGCCGGTCCCCACAGCTCCCCATTTCATAGCCTGCAGCACGCCCCCCCAATCAATGGCCCTTGGCAGCCACGCCCCCCCCCCCCCCCCCCCCCAACACACACACACCCCTCACCTTGTAATAGTCCTTGGGCAGCTGCTGGCGGCCCTCCAGGATGGCCTGGAAGGGCAGGGTGGAGGTGCGGGCCTTGACCTCCTCAAACGCCTCGCCATATCTGGGGGTGGGGGAGGGGGGGGGCATGGCAATATAACAGGGGGAGCAGGCGCGGGTGCAGGTAGAGTGCGGGGGGCATAGCGATTCCACAGGGGCGCAGGCGCAGGGGCAGGCGGGTTTGCCTGCCTCATCGCGGCGCAGGCGAGTCGAGGCGCATGGCGCAGGGCGCGCGGGCACGCCCCCCGTGGCAACGGCATGTATTGGGCGGGGGGCCAGGGTTCTTCTGCCCAGGCACATGCAGCATACTGGGGTTCAGGCTCCAAAAAAAAAGTTTTTCTTTTTGGTTCTCACTTGCGCTTGAGCCGGAAGTCTCCGTGCCAGCAGCCAAACAGGTGGTGCGCCATCAGGCCGAGGGAGGTGACCACCTGGGCTGGGGGGGTTGGGGTGGGGTGGGAAGGGGGGGGTGGGGGTGCGGGTGGGGGGCCCAGAGGTGAAGGCATGCTGGGCTTAGGGTTGCCGCAAGCGCGGCAACTTGAACTGGGGGGGTGGGGGGGCAGCCGGGCGGGCAGCGCCATGCGCCACACGGGCCAGTGCCATGGGCCATGCTCCCCAGCAGGCGCCCACGCTCCTCCCCAGCAGGCGCACATGCAGGCGCACATGCTCCCCAGCAGGCGCACGGCGGCACGCACCATGAAGCTGCTGCCGATCCACAGGGTGTGCGCCAGGCACCAGATGCCCTGGCCCACCATCTGCAGCGGGGGTCCATGCATGTCAGCAGCAAGCGGGGGGCGGAATCAGGCTGGCAGGCAGAGCAGCGCGGCTCTGTCGAGGGCGAGCAGAGCTGCAGGGAGCCAGCCTCATGGCACATTTTAACCGGTGCAGGGTAGGGAGTCAACGCAGGCTTAAAAAACATACAGGCATGCGTTGGGGGGGCAGGAGGCGCGCCTGGGGGTGCCGCGTGATGCGCATGATGCCCGTCTCCCACATGTGCAGCTTGGGCTCATCCACTGCGGCCACCTGCACACACAGGGGGGAGGGGGCTCAGGGTGGGAGATGGTAGGTGGGGTGGGAGGGTGGGGACGCTCGCTGTCACTTGTGTCGGGATGCACGACAGGTGCGGCAAGCCAGGCATGAGGGTCGGGCGCCCCAACCACGGCCCCTCGCTACCGGGCGTGGTGTCACCGGGGGGTGCGCGGGCCAGCGGAGACAGGCAGCTGGCCAGCGGAGACAGGCGGGCCGCCCCGTGGGACGGCTTGCCTCTAGGATGTTGAAGGTGGAGGGGTACAGGAAGTAGAAGGAAATGAAGGAGAGGCCCCACACCAGCTCGTGCACGCCCGTCACGCCTCTGCAGGGGGGGGGGGGGGGGGCAGCGCGGGGCGCGGGCACTCAGCTGCGCGGCGGCAGACGATGCGACAGGGGGCGATGTGCATAACCGCGTGCGCGACCTGCTGCGCCCCCGCAGCGGCACACGACGTGGGGCATGCAGCCTACAAGTTGGATCCACCGTTGACGGTCCCCAAACAGGAGCAACCACAGCAGCCACAGCGGCCATATTCTGACACACAAGCGCATTCAGCCCCCACCCCCCACCCCAAAAAAGGGAAACAAGCCCCCCACCCCACCCAAAACCAAAACCCCGCTCACCGCACGTTCCACAGCGGCACGCCGTCGTACCGGTGGTCAATGAAGTACACCACCGCGGCGATGGCCAGCGGCAGCGACACCAGCGCAAACAGCACGCGGTAGGCGCGCGCGCCGATGGCCTCCTCGCCTGCGGCGGTTGGGGTGGCAGTGGTTGGGGTGGGAAGGGCCGGCGGCGGGGAGCGGGGCAAGGGGACCCCCCCGCCCCCCCCCCCCCCCGGGGGGCTGACACCGCCGCAACCCCGCCAGGCGCCAGGCGGCGCCCCGATGCCTCGCAGCACGCCGGCGGCACAGCGCCGACAGGCAGGGGCGGCAGGCAGGGCGCGGCGGCAGCTCACCGTAGGGCCTCAAGAAGGCCAGGCCGCTGTGCGCAATGGCAAACACCAGCAGGATGGCCAGCATGACGACCGACGAGTCCTGCACCAGAGTTAAATAACAGCAGGCGGGAGGGCGGAGGGGGGCGGGCGGCCGCGTCAGGATACCCTGCCAGCTCGGTCGCTGAGCCCGGCAAGTCGGTAGGGGGCACAGCCCCTGCGGGGCAGCTGCGGCCCCAGCGAGGCAGCACCCACCTCAGACAGGGAGGAGAGGGTGGCGACGAAATCGTCGCCCAGGCCCAGGCCCGGGGCGATCCACACCTGCAGGGGGTGCGCAGCGCGGCAGCCAGGCATTCAGGGAGCTGCCGCCAGGCTTGACCAGGAGAGCAGCAGGCGTGGCGCGCCGAAACACCCCCGCAGGAAGGAAGGGAGGCTGCGCTGCGTGTTGATGCGCCCACCCACCGGGTACAGGAGCGCGGACACGCCCGTCAGCAGCGCCACAAACAGGCCCCAGCTCTTCAGGCTCTGCTGCGACGGGTCAAAGACTGCGGCGTCCTCGCCGACGAGCGCGGGCGGCTGCGCCTCCGTGCTCTCCGGCTGCTGCTCCTGCTGCGCCGCCCTGCAGCGGATCGCTGGCTGCTGCTGCTGCTGGGCCGGTTGCCAGGGCCCGAGTGCGGCTGGCCGTCCGGCCAGCGGCGCTGGGGCTTTGAGCATCGCTGCCCGGCGGGGTGCCGCCCTGGATCGATGCACATTCTGCGCCCTCAACATGCTGGAGGTCATGCAGTGCTGCATTGTGGCTACGAGACGCCAGGCGCGGAGCGGTGTTCTAAGTTGGAGCGGGCGAGCCAGGCACGCGACACCAATAAACCGGAGGTAGCAAGGCGCCGTGCAACACACCCGATGCAACCTTGCCAAAGGACCCCATCTGCCACCGGCGCCACGCTGGCGGATGGCGGCAGAGCGGCACAACGCCACCCTCTCCTGACAAGCAAAGGTGAATGCTGTCAACGGTGAATGTCATCACGAAGAGCAAAAACTGACAGGCAGCTGATGGGCCTCACAGTGCTCTAATGCACGGCCCTCAATCGACCTTTGTGCGGCAGGATGCACGGCAAGCAGTACCAGCTACAGAATAGGCGACCTGGAGATCAGCTTGCAAGCGCCTTGAAGGCTTGATGCCTGAATCGGTCTTGAAGGTTCAAAGACGTGGGTGCTAGTTGCATTGAGAATGGTGCAGGTGTACAGGGGCAGCTGATGAATGAAGGGGAGAGCCTTATATCTGCAGGTAAGTCAGCACTTCAGGGCAGCACGTAGCCACAGATGAAGGCCAACAGACAGGAAACAACATCAAGGATGCGCCTGATCGTCGTTACATGCACCAGGAGCTGAGAGGGCGAGCAGCAAGCGGGCGGCGGCATGCTGGCGGCAGCGGCGGCAGCCCGCAGCACAGCGCTGGGCCACTTGCTACTTGAGGAGTCCTCCTTGTCGGGACACCCTGGATTTCTGTCGAGATCAATTAGATAGTTTGTAAGGCATGCGGCCCGATCGGAAAGGGTTTGCTGCGTGACCATGCTGCGGAGACGTGACGAAGCACGGGTTTCTCGCTGAGGCTCGGGATATCAGCATTGTCATTCGTTCTTTTCAAGCAAATCGAGCTTCTTTGGTGCATCCCCCGCTGCCCGCTCACCTTGTGCCACCATGCTGTCTCTGACCGCCACCACCAGCACCTTTGCGGGACGCAAGGCCTTCGTGGCGGCTCCTCGGCAGCAGTCGGCGGCTCGTGGCAGCCTAAAGGTCTCCGCTTACCAGGTAAGGGTTCGCTGAGGAGAGAAATGATGGGCAGCACCCCCGCATGGCCACCAGGTGGGCCAACACCCTTTAGGCCTGGAACCTAGCTTTCAGCTGGCTTTTGCTCAGCATGGGTGCGAGGCAGCAGGTTTTGAGTGCTGAGAACCAGAATAGCCTTTAGGCAGCCAGCGCTGTTGCGGCGCAGCTGTCGATGACAGCGCACGCTGTGACCACCGCACCGTGCTGCGCGATCCTGCTGTGCCCGCTCACCCTCCCCCCGCTCCCGGCCCCTCCCACAGGTCACCTTTGTGTCTGACGCGACCGGCTGCAGCAAAGCCTGCGAGGTTGGCCCGGATGAGTACATGCTGGACGCTGCCGACGAGCACCGCATCGAGCTCAACGCCTCGTGCCGCGGTGAGCAGGGCGGCGCCTTCAAGCAGCAGGGGAGGGGCATGCGCAGCAGCTGCGCCGCCTGCGCGGCGTGCAGAGCGCTGCAGCCTGGAATACCTGCGCGATTCGCAATGCGGTGCCCAGCCAGCGCCCGAGCCGGCGACCGGCATGCCCCTGGCACCCGCCCCCCCTGCTGACACACCATCCACCAAGGGCCTCCCTCGCAGGCGGCGTGTGCGGGACGTGCGTGTCGAAGCTGCGTAGCGGCCGGGTGGACCAGGACTGGCTGACCGTGCTGGACGACGGCAACGTGCTGTCGGCGGAGCAGATTGCCGCGGGCTACATCCTGCCCTGCTCCGCCAAGCCGCTGTCCGACTGCGTGGTGGAGATCAAGTGAGTGCTGCGCGCAGAGGCGTGCCAGAGGGTGGGGTGGGGGGGGGGGGGCTTTTGAAATTGCGCAGGCTGAAGCCGGCCTGGATGCGCATCTCGTTGCGCCTGGGTGCAACGCCGTTTGGCAGGCAGGCGAGTGTCCGCCCACCAACGGTCACACTGGTAAGAGGCACTTGCTGCCCGCCTGAGCTGCTGCGCCGACCCCGCTGTACTTCCCTTGCAGCTCCGACTGGGGCGTGCACATCATCGAGGGCTGGAAGCACACCGCACGGGCCTGAGCACAGTGCCGTTGAAGGCTGGCGCGCGCAGCCTGCCCCGGTCACGAGCCGGCGGCGCACGGTCCCCTGCTGGCCCGCCACCTTCATGTCAATGCCTGCTGCCTCTTACTTCCAAGCCAGCCTGCCCTTAAAAGCTCCGGGCGAAGAGGCGCCTGTACGCCACCCGGCCACGCTCCATTTCAACTGCTGCCATTTTGCTTGCCCACTCACCCCACCCAAACCCACCTGCACGCTCCTGTACTGCTCTTCCACACCCCCTCTGTGTCATGGCCGCTGATGCTCCGGCCATCACATTTTGTGTCCATGTCATCCCCCATTCGTTTTGTGGCCGACCAGGGCCGCCCTTGTAACCTTGACGAGCGCAGATGCACATGCAGCAGGTACATATGCAGCAGCAGCAGCAGCAGCAGCAGCAGCAGCAGCAGCAGCTGGCGGGCGGAGCAGCAGAGAGCCGGCGCTGGCTCTCCAGCTGGCCCGCTAGCATGACAGCGACGCATCCATGCAGTTCGAGCAGCCATGAATGCAGAGGGCACATGCCCAAGTATTAGCCGACATTTTCGGTTCAGGAAAGTGGGGGAAGCCTTCGCCAGGGAGCCGCATGCATGTGCATGCCATGACAAGACGGATGTGCAGCTGTGAACGTGGCCGCCCAGAGGCGGCACATGGCCAGGTCGGTCAGGAACGATTCTTTACCCTGTCGGCCTTCGTTTACTCCTCCTTGTCTTTGTAATAGAGACATTGGGCTGGCGCACCTGACTTTATGGCCACCGGCTCCCGATGTGCCACCGCAGCCACCTGGCCCAAGGGGCTCTTTTGTGCATTCGGCCCTCTGCCTCCACGCCGGACTTTGCCTACACCCGAAAACACTACCTAGCCCAAAATCAAGCGGAGACAGCGCCTTTCCCGTGTCTAAGAGCCCAGTTCCGCAAAGTACGCCCTTGCGAGTCCTTCGCATGAAGCTTCTAGTGGCGGAATTAGGTGTTCACCTCATTTGAAGCATAGGTACGCGACACCCGGGCGGATGGGCGCGGCCTGTGTTTTGTGGCTCTGCGCAACCGGGGATTCCGTGGCCCCTGCTGCAGCCTTGGCCCCGCGTAGCGTGAAGCTTGTCGTATTCTGAGTTTGGACGGCGGCGCAGCCTAAGAAGGGTGACAGAACACCCCCCAGCGGCATCTGGGGCTTGAACTGTCACGCCACCGCCGCCTCCAGTGCGCCTCGTCCCTGTCTGCAGGGATTGATTGCAAGCCAGGACGCCTGCTTGTCATAGAAGCATCCTTCCTGGCACAAATGACGAGCCGGGACTGCCAGGTTGGTTTTAAAGCAGCGTTTCCAGCCTTTGGTCCCGCAGGTTCGGGCGGGGGGCGTGAGCTGCAGCGAAGCTGTGCACGGTGTTGTGGCCGAGGCGCCTAGCCAGACTCAAATGCGGCAGCCCTCCCTCCCCGGCTTCCCCATGAGCAGGCGGGTGAATGCCGAGCCCGCGGTCGTGACGCCGACCGAACCACAGCGCTAGGACCCGCACCGCGCTCGCTGTCGGCCCCGCTAGAGCGGGTGGCGCCGCAGCTGGCGGCCGAGCCGCCCCTGCCCTACATGAGCAGCATCACAGCAATCCTCTCCTCGGAGCAGCGCCGCCTGCTTGCGCAAGAGGTGCGCAGCTTGCGTCAGGCTCTGGGGCAGCGCCAGCGGGCATCCGAGCCCAGCAGAAGCAGGCAGGAAGCACAGCCCGGGCCAACAAGGGGGCTGTCCCCACCCTCGCCGGCGTCGCAGTCCACGTGACAACCGCATGCATACACACACGGGGGTGATTACTCTCTGCGCCACTGTCTCAAGCATGCGTTGTCACCCCCACCCTGTTCTTGGTTTGGCCCTGCCGCAGCTGGAGAGCCAGCAGCTGGTGCTGCAGCGGCAGCGGGCCGAGCAGGAGGAGTGGGCCGTGGCAGCCCAGGAGCTGCTTGCGCGCCACAGCTGCCACCTGGAGCCACCTGCGCAGCATGCGCGGCGCCCGCACCCACATGCAGCGGCGCACCCCCGCGGGCCTGCCCAGCACAAGCGGCACTGGTGCGAGGCCAAAGAGGGTGGCCCCGGGCGAGAGCCGGAGGAGCAGGAGCCAGACCACAGGCGCAGCCGCGGCATGACGCCGCACGCACCGCACCGCGGCGCGGCAGCAGCAGCAGGCGCCGGTGGCGCCGCTACGGCCGGCTGCAGCAGCCGCCTCCCCTGGAGTGATGAGGAGCTGCGGCGGCGGATCACCAGCCTTGAGCGGGAGATCGCCATGCTTGAGCGGGGGCAGCCGCCTGCTGGTGCGGCAGCGGCACAGCCGGAGCAGCAGCTGGCGCAAGGTCACAGGGAGCAGGCCTGGCAAATGCAGCAGGCCTCCCAGCATATGCTGCCGTCTGGCACGGCAGCAGCCATGCTGCCGCCCGCCTTTGCCTTCTGGGGTAGGCCGGTTGGTGGCGGCAGCCAGCTGGGCTGTGCGTCTGCCGGTTTGGGTTGCCCAGGCCAGCTGCAGCCCTCCCTTCTCGAGGCAAGCACGGGGTCGGGAGGGGCGGGGGGTCGGGCAGGCCCAGGGCATTGGAGAGGGCCGCTGCGTTGGCTGCATGCAGCCGTTCATCACCGATCTAGCCCTGCCAGGCCCTGCTATGATGCCAGGCCATTCCCTAGCCCTCATGTTGCTTCTGTGAGGCCTGCCGCATGCCCACGACCTGATCCCCCTGCCTGCCCGGCCCCTCCCCCCGCCTGCAGCCAGCCAGCAGCCTGGAGGCGCTGTCCTTCGACACAGAAGAGCTGCTGGGATCCTTTGGATGCAGCGAGGACGGCCACCTGGCCTCCACACCATACAACCCGGCCCCCAGCGCCGCCCAAGCCCACACTGGCAGCGTCGCAAGCTCTGGCATGGAGGTGGCGGCCCCTCCAGCGCTGCCGCCCACGCAGCAGGGGCCCATCATCTCCCTGCCGGACCTGCCAGAGTGCCGTGCCATGCCATCAGAGGCGTCTCAGGCACAGCTCTGGGGGGCTGCTTTTGACCTTCCGGAGGACGAGCCCTGGCAGCACCAGCTGCAGCTCTACGAGCCGGCGCTGCCTGTGTGGTATGAGCAGCAATGTGTCGGGGTACGCCGCAGCCTGTGACGGGCGCAACTGGCGCACGAAGCTGCCAGACCACTGTACGACCAACGCCTGTGCATGCAGCTGGGGCGGCCGCGGCAGCAGCCAATTGGCTGCGGAGCCCGCCGCTGAGGTGGCAGGGCACACTACCCCTGCGTTGCCATCAGACTCTGCAAGCACGTGGCCCAGAATTCCGATGCATGTTTCTTTTCTCCCATGAGCCGTTGCTTGCTCATCCATGCAGCTAGCAGCGCGACTGACCTCTGTGTCCCCTGCATTCCTCACTGCGCAGTTGCTTCGCACCCTCCTGCACTCAAAACAGCTGTCCCCCAGCATGAATGAACGACATCCGCTGAGCTCATGCTCCCACATGCCATCTTTACTCCTCGCCTCTGAACAGTTAGATCAAGGCTGAGATGCAGTCGCCCTCCTTTCACATGTTGACTCCCTGACCTGCACCTAACATAGCGTCCCCTTCCCCCCGCTTCGAACTCACATCCTGCCCTCGCACAGCGGGCCGCACTCCTGCTCATCGCAATGCACCACAGGGTCTGTACCTGAATCACCGCAATGAGACTTCTCTCCTCGGCATGCTCATGCCTGCCTGCGGGTCTGCCTCTGCAGGCCCAGCCTGGCTTCAATCCACACCTTCATCTGCCCATGAATCGGCCCCCTGCACTTGCACGGTTGCCTACAACCACCCAGCTTTCATTGTGAGCCGGGGTCCTTTCATCCCTGCCTCGACCATGCCTCACCCCTGTCATGGTTTTTCTTACCCAGGCAGCACCCATCCACTTAGTTCCATAACTGCAGGCCTGCATGGTAATGCCCCTGCCTCCCTTTCATCTGGTTTGCAGCGCAGGTGTTTGCTGCGACGCACACGCAATTTTCGGGCATGCATGGCCCTTCCCCGCCCTGCCACAACCGTTCACCCGTCTTTCATCCGACCACCACCCATGGTGCACACCCTCGTCTGCTCCAAATGCCAACTTCCTGAAGCGCACAAACCAAAGCTACTGCAAGACCAGACCATGCCTCCATGGCCTGCATGTATACCAGGGACAGGCCTGCAGGGCGCATTTTCCCGGCTCGGCTATTTGCTGCAGTGTTGAGACTCCCGCAGCTAGCCTTGCACACTCATGCATGCACTGCCTTTCCACTCTTTGTGCAAGCTGCCACAAGGTGTGAGGTTTTAAGTTGTCTTCTCGTGTGGCCGCGGGGCGGCGCAAGGGCATGTGAAATACAGGGCAGCAATCGCACTAGTGCACACCGCACACCGCGCCGGCCGCCGCCGGCGGGCGCGGGCGGCCGCTAGGGCCGAAATCAGAGCTGGAGGGAGGGAGACCTACTGAGGTGACATAAGTGGAGGGAGGGGATGGCGGAGGGAGTGCTGCGGCTGCTGCGGGCACGGAGGGCGCGGCGGCGCCGCCGGCCATGAGGGTAAGGGCAGGGCAGGGCGGGCGACAAGGGGGACAAGCGGAGCAAGGGAGCAGTGCTGCGGGGCGCGGGGGCTGGCCGGGTGCCGGTCCCTCGCGTCCCTCTGTCAGCGGGAGCTTCACGCCAGCTTGGCGATCACATTGTCGAGCGCGGCCTTGGTCTTCTCCAGGGCGGCGGTGGCATCAGCCTGCGGAAGGCAGCAGGGGGGAGCGGGTGCTGGTTTGTCGGCAGCGCCCAACCTTCTGCCGCCCGCTGAACTTTTGTCTCCGCCTTAAAAGCCGCGCCCCTCTGTTGGGGAGCCTGTTGGGGCACACAGACACATGCGCACACACATACAAGCAAGCACAAGCATACGCGCACGCAAGCGCGCACGCAAGCGCGCACACACGCATGCGCAAACCAACTCCACACACACGCACACCAGCACACGAACACAAGCGCACCTGGTTCTTCTTGCGCATGGCGAAGTCCAGCTTGTCCACGGCGGCCAGGAACTCGGCCTTAGCGGCCAGCACGTCCTTCTTGGCGGCCTTGGGCAGGGTGTCGGCCAGCGCGTTGATGTCAAAGCGCAGGGTGCCCACCTGGCGGCGCAGCTCGTTGCGGCCCTCAGTCCTGCGGGACGGGAAACCAGGCGGGGCAGGGGGGCAGAAGGAGGTGGGTGCAGCTCGTTGCGGCCCTTGGTGTCTGGGCTGGCGCAGCGGGACGGCGCGGCTTTGCGAGCAGGCGGGCGGCAGCGGCAGGCATGCCAACCACCATCCGCAACAGTGCCCGAGCATGGCTGACGCCGTCGTTTGGCTTTCAAGGGGCTGTGGCTTCCCAGGCCACAAGTCTCACCAGTAGGCCTTGGACACGTAAGACTCCAGCACAGAGTCCACGCGCTTCTCGCTCTCGGCGATGCGGCTCTTGGCGGCCGCCAGGTTCTGGCGGATCTGCAGGCAAGCAGGCGGGGGGAGGGAAGAGAGCCCGGTGGACACGAGGTTGATTGGCGTGGGCCATTGCATTGCAATTGGCTGCCGCACAGGGAGGGATGCAGCATGTCTGGCAGCAGCGGCGCGCTCCGCGTGCTTCACACCGCGCAAGCGCACATGCCCAACGACCAGGCAACGCCCTCCGACGGCCTCTCCCAGCGCACAAGGCGCGCCGCTGGCAGCAGCTGGCTGCTGGGCAGCCGGGGGACGCACCTGGGCCAGGCCGTCGCGCTCAGCCTGGGGCAGGTCCAGGTCACGCGCCTCGTAGATGATGTCAAAGCCGTTGGCCTTGGCCTTGCGGTCGTCAATGAGGTCCATGGCCTGGGCAGAGGAGGCGGTCAGCGCGGCCACGCCCGCCAGGAAGCCGCCCAGCACGGCGCGGCGGCTCTCCTCGGCAGAGGCGCGCACCACCACCGCGACGCTGCAGCAGGGGGGGGGAGGGCAGCGGATGCAGGGCACGGGGTCGGCACGGCCGCCGAGCTTGCTGGGTGCTGAGCGCTGCCGAGTGAGGGGAGTGACAGCAGGGGCTGGGGGAGGAGGGGGGCTGCAGCCGCGTGCTGCCCCTTCCCGCCAAGCTCGCCCGCCGTACAATCCCGCCCGAGCCAGCCGAGCAAATTGCCAGCTAAGCAGCGAGGGTCCGGCGGACCCCCGGCTCCCCCCGCTGGTCCCCAGCTCCAGCTCTGATCCTCACCGAGCGGCGCGGGGGGCGGGGGCGGCTGCAGAGCAGGGCAGGGTGGGAGGAGGATCCTCAGGCTGCTGTGCGGCAAATCGGTCTCACCCTGCGGGCGTGCCCACCTCCCGCCGCAGGTCAGGCAGGGGCGGGGTCCGCGGGCGCCCCGAGAGACAGCAATCCCCGCAGTCCATCCTATTACTCACCGGCACGCACGGCCTGGCCGGCGAAAGCCTGCAGACAGGGGGAGAGGGCACAGATAGCGGGCAGGATAAAGGCCTGTGCAGCGGTTTGCGGCGCTCTGCGTGCCCACGGCAATGCGTTTTGGTGCTCGTGGGCTCGTATGAGCCTGGTGAAAGCAGCGCCCGAGCCCCAGAGCCCTGCAAGCCCTCATCCCGGTCGGCCTTGCCTTCTGAGCAACAGCCTGCATGGTGCTGGTTGTGTGAAGGTTCCGGGGCGGCTGAGGACTGACGGGACGGGGCGAAGACAATGGAATTCGCGGAGCCTTGAAGGTGAAGTGCTGATCGCCTTGGTCGAATGACGTGGAGGGCGCGGCCGCGGTCTCCCTGTGCCTTGAAGGGCCTGATCCTGCCCCAAAAGTCAGATCGCAGAATACAGGGAGCGCCGGGACCCAGCCGCCCGTGCTCAGGGCTGCCGGGTTCCTGACCGCCCTCCCGCCCTCGCTCTCACGGTGCCGCCTTCCCCCTCTTCCCCTTCATGCACTCTCCGCCGCATTCCTGGCAACAGGGCTGCCACAAAGTGCTCATAACTGTGCTATACTGGCTCCTCAGGCATCAGGCAGCGCCTTTCCTGTAGCATGCTTGTTCAGGCACTGCCGGTCGGCTGCCGTGCTGTCCCTGCCAATGCCTTCCTGGCTTCCTCCTCACCTCCCCTGTCAAAATGATGCTTCAAGTATCGCGCGAGTGTTGTGTTACACACTTCTTGAGAGAGGCGGACAGTGCACGCCTGCGGCGCCCCCAGGCTGCCGCCCGGGGGCCCGCGCCTCTGGGCTCCAAAGCTTGCGGGCGGCCGAGGGCACAACGCGCGCGCGCCGCGCCC
>KQ482053.1:199688-213580 GCA_001430745.1 Auxenochlorella pyrenoidosa | reverse complement strand
GGAGGGCCCGGGGGGCGGGTGGTGGGTGGGGCAGGTGAAGAACTGTGTGCAGAATAGGCGGGGACGTGCAGCTGGAGCGGCGGCCACGGGCACAGCAGCCTCCCTGAGCGGCCACCCAGCACAAAAGCTCGGGGCCTGCCTCATGGGGCAGCAGCAGGGCTGCGCCCACCCACCTGGATGATCATCTTGTGCAGCTTCTCCTCGTGCGACTCCATCTCGGTGTTTTGCAGCACCTGCGGGGGCGGAAAGGGGCAGGCAGGGCGCGGCATGCGGGGTTTCGGGGGGCCGCGGCATGCGCGCGTGACACCCTGCGCGCCAGCAGCCAGCATCCCCGTCCCCAGGGCCTCTGTGCGTGCGCATCGGGGTGCAGGCGGCGTGGCGGGTGGCACGGCACGTGCCCTGCGCCCCCACGGCCCAGCACACCTGGCTGACAGTCACATTCTCCTTGTGGCCCAGGGAGATGACCTCGTCAAAGGCAAAGAGCAGGTCAAAGGCCGCCAGCGCCACCTGCAAGCGAGGGGTGCCGCATCGCGTGGTGGGCGCCGCCAGCCGAGGGCCACGGGGTATTGCCGGCAGCCTCCCCAGCCCACCCCCAGCATGCCTGCAACGCCCTTTCCGGCCGCGTCAGACTCTGCTGCGGCCCCGGCCCGCCGGCTGAAGCGGGTCTGTATCGCAACTTCCGCCTGCAGCTGGGCAGAGTTTAAGCCCAAACAGAAGCAGCACCCAGCCGGGCTTCACCTCTGTTTCCTCCAGTGCCTCCACATACTCTGGACACTTACTGACTTAAAAGCCCAAGCAAGAGCAGCACCCAGCCGGGCCTCACCTCCTCTTCCTCCAGCGCCTCCACATATTCTGGCACCACCTTGCCGCACAGCCGCAGCGTCTCCAGGTCCTCCAGGATGTTGCTGCTCTTGTTGGTGACCAGCACCAGGTACATGGACTGCAGGGGGGGTGCAGGCAGGTGGGTGTGACCCAGAGGCCCGGCGGGGCGGGCGTGCGACGGCGCAATGCCAGGGATGCGCGGGGCTGCAGGATGGGCGCGGCGTGCCAAACCAGAGTGCCGAGGCTGCAGGGTCAGCACCAGCTCAGGGTGCAGCTCCGGGTGCAGCAATCAACATGCCTGCAAGCATGCAGCACAGGAGTGTGCGCCCGCTTGCCCACTACGCCGCGGCCCGCCCCGCGACTGCAGTGCGCTGCAGGCCCTCCCCCGGTCCCGCACCTCGATCGGCTGGTACAGATAGCGCACGTTCTCTGTCTCCACGTAGGTGTGCTGCTTGCCGGTGCCCACAAGCTTGGGGAAGGCCGCGAGGAGGCCCTCAATGCGGATGCGGCTCATATCCACGAACTGGCGCGATACGAGCGCTGCAGCAGGGTATGAGAGGGGCGTGAGCGACCCTGCAAGCAGCCAGGCGAGCCGAGGCCAGCGTCCCCTCTCCCGCCCAACAGCCGGCGCTCCCGCTCGCCTTTGCCCGTCTTGGTGACCACCGCTGCCGCCAGCACCACCATCGCGCCGCTCGCCGCTCAACCGCAGGGCCTCTGCTCTGAACACAAGTCCAACTGAGGTGATCCGCGGGGCTGGCGGGGTCCGAATCGGTGCAACAGGCACAGAGACTGCGATCGGAATAGACCAGCGCGCCGCAGGGTTGTGAAGGGCTGCCATGGGCACACTGGCAGCGGGGCTGCCGCTCACGCCGTGGCCCTCGGATCGCAATGCCTGAACCCTCTGGTAGCAGGTCTCAACCAGCGTGCACTGCCACGGGCTTTACATTGTGTATGCGCGAGCTCAACCCTGAATAATTGCAAACTTTTGGGAGTTTCAGGAAGAGGCAGCACGGGGGGGCGTGCGCGCCCACCGGTGCGCTCCCGGCCAGAGCCCAGGTGGGCGTGGGCACCCGCGGCAGCCATGCCCGCTGCCCTCAGGCGATCAGCTCCGCAAACTTGTCCTTGTGGGCGGTGAGGAAGGTCTCCAGGGTCTGCACCCCGGGGTGCAGCGCGCGCGTCTCCTCCAGCGGGCGCAGCGCAGCCATGGGCACCAGAGCGTAGAACAGGAACCTGGGTGCAGGGAGGGATTGCAGCATGGATGCGCGGCACGCTGTGGGCGAGTTCTGGCGGCGCTGGTCATGCGCGCAGCTCTGCAGCACAGGAACCTGCGGAAAAGGAGGGCTGGCGGACGTGCGGGGCACCCCTGCCTGGCCCCTGCTGTGCGACAGCAGACCTGCACATAACCACCTCGGGTGGGTCCTGCTGGCCTGGGCAATTCGGCTCCTATCCCTGCCCACAACCTTGTATGTATCCCCCTGCAACCGTGCTCACATGTTGCCCAAGGCCTTGGCAAAGATCTCTGGCATCCCAGCGCCCTGGGCCGACTTCACCCACTCGTCGTTCTTGGGGCAGACCGCCGTCACCTGCAGGCGAGCAGCAAGCCGACCAACGGCAGGCGTCAGCGCTCTGCAAAAGCGCCGAGAAATGCAGCAATAATGTGTGCACGCGTGCCAGCCACACCATTCAGCCAGGACGCCATCTGGCATACCCCGCGCAGGTAGCCTGCGTCTCGACTGCAGGCAGCGCGCCCACTCGCCAACACTGTGCGTCAAGCCCCATGCCTCTCCACCATCGAACCCTCGATCTCACTTTCTTCCCCAGCACGCGGCTGAACACGTCAGCCACCTGCTGCAGGGTTGCGTACTCGCCCGCCACGCCCACCGTCTTGCCGCCCCACTCGGCCGGCCCGCCCTTGATGACGGCGGCAGCCACTGCGCCGATGTCGAGCGTGGCGCACCAGGCCCACTGCAGTGGAGGACGAAAAGTAGGGAGGAGAGGCAGCAATGAGCATGCACGCGATGCACGAGATGCTGGCGCCATGGTGTCTGTGGAACAGCGGCAAGTGCCAAGCAGGGCGGCCTGGGGCTCTTCGCGGGCACGGAGCCAGCTGCTGGTGTCAGCCGGCAGGCAGCAGGCGCCCATTGAGCAGTCGCAGCCATCAGATGCCAGGCTGGCCCGCGGACGCTGCCCCCGCCAGACAGGCAACTCCCATGCCCCCCTGCCTTCCCGGACATTTTACGCCACCCTGCCAACCCAGCACGAGCCTACCACATCGGCGCTGTCAATTCAGTTGCAACTGGACCGACCCCGTGGACGGCCCCCTTTGTCATGAAAGCGACAGCCCACACTGCTGCCCGCCTGTGCCACGCATTCCATGGCCCCCTCCCGGCCAGCCCACCACGACCCCCCTCCCCCCGGCCAGCCCACCACAGTCTCGATGGGCAGGGTCAGGACGATGCTGCCGTCGGGCTGCCTGGTGGGGCTCTGGCCCCCGCCGGGCAGCAGGTTCTCCATGAAGGCCGAGGGGTACACGGCAGTCACCGCGTCGCCCAGCTGCAGAGCAGGGTGTGCCAGAGGGGCCGCAGCGGCTGGGTGGGCAGGTGGATGATGCGAGGAGGCGAGGAGGCTTGCGCGGCACCACGCCGTGCACCCGACCCGCCGGCTTTGCGTGAGGTGGCCCACGTGCCAGGGACCTGCTGCAGCACCTGTCCCCAGCGAGGTGCTCGCACCCACAGCGCACGAGCAGCCGGAGCTTGCCTGCTCGCGTGCATAGTGCTCCACCTCGTTCTTGGCATCGTAGAAGGGCACGGTGTAGTCTGCCTGCGAGGGCGAGACAGAACATGCGCAACAAGCCTCGGGTTCAGACTGCAGGTGCAGGCAGCTGGCAGGCCATCACCTGCAGGCAGTGGTGGAGGCTGGGCCCCAGCCACAGACTTTTCAAAGACCGGGCTGCCCTGGCATGTGAAGATCAACAGCACACAGCACCAGGCTGGAGGGCCTCCTCCCCCCACCTGCAGCGCTTCAGCGGTGCCGGCCAGCGCGGGCCGCGTGTCCTCCAGGCTGCTCCACACAAAGTGCTTCACCCCCTGCCGCTTGGCGGCGTCCACAACGTTGACGCCTGGGGGCAAGGGGAGGGCAGCAGATGGGCGGGTGGGTGAGCTGCCGGTGCCCGGAGTATCCCAGAGAGAAGGGATGCGTCCACCAGGTTGATGCCCGCCAACAAGGGAAGCCGCATCAAGGGCAGCGCAAGCTTGCACTCCTTTTAGCGGGCAAGTGAACAAGTGGGCAGTGCCAGGCTGGCGCAGACCCTGCATAGCTGCGGCAGCCACCTGGCAGCCGGCTGCAACCATGCACGGTCTGTGCATCAAGCTGCGTTCGCTGCTGGCTACCCTGCAAGCACAGGCAAGCAGGCACAGGCAGTGCAAGGGAGGCGGGATGGCAGGAGGCGCGCAGTGCCAGGCTGGCGCGCTCAGGCTGCCAGACTCTGCCTTGGAGGCACCAGCATGCAGACTCACCCTGCTTCTTCTCGCGCAGGGCGTCGGCGTTGCAAGCCAGCCACCAGTCTGCGGGGAGGGATGCAGCAGGCGGCCGCCACGCAGCGCTGGAGGCCCTGCCCAGGCGGGTGTGCACACAAGTGGCACCTGCCACAAGGCGCTGCCTGTCGCCTGCACTGCACGCTCCAACAGTCACAGTCACGGTCACAGTCACACCGACTGCGACGCCCCGGCTGCCCACCCGTGACCGCGAACACGGCGTCGGCGCCCTTGAAGGCGGCATCCAGGGAGGCGGGGTCCTCGAAGTCCGCCTTGACCAGCTGCAGGGGCGGGTTTAAAGAGAGTAAGAGGGCACAGTGGGTGATGGTGGCGATTCCAACGGGAGGGAGAGAGTCTCTCGCTCCGCGAGACTGCTCCGCGTGACCCTTGGCACGCGCTGATACACACGCCTGTGGTGCGGGCGTGCCAACCGTACAGCTGGCGCCAGCGGCGGCAGCTGGCAGAGAGAGAGAGCCAAGAGCCAAGCCGTGAC
Source organism: Auxenochlorella pyrenoidosa (assembly GCA_001430745.1). NCBI lineage: Eukaryota > Viridiplantae > Chlorophyta > Trebouxiophyceae > Chlorellales > Chlorellaceae > Auxenochlorella > Auxenochlorella pyrenoidosa. The sequence continues at coordinate 208,732 of KQ482053.1, read as the reverse complement.
ACTTCGCTACCGCTGCCAACATTGTAAGTAGGTTTCCAAGCATGCATTACCTCAACACCGGCTCCGGCCAGCTTTTTGGACGCGGCGCTGTCAGGGTTGCGGGTCAGCGCGCGGATGGTGAAGCCGCCCAGGCGCTGCAGCGCCGCCACGACGCCACCGCCCTGCTTGCCAGTGGCGCCGCAAACTGCAACAACCTTGCCCATTGCTTCCTGTTTTGAATCAGACGACCTCTTGCCTGTCGAGCACTCTTACTGATAATAGAGGCGAAGGCTTTTGCAAAGAAGCACAGGAACCAACTCTGGAGGGACAAGGTCAGCAGGTGCCTTCTATCTCGCTCTTAGGCAGGGTTTACATCATCGGGGTGAGCTCATCCAGCGCCCGGGCTCTTAAACACTCCATCACAAATCGCCCTTGTGGTCAATTGATAGAGGCGTGGAGCTGGCACATTAGTGATGCACTAAAGGAGCATTCTAGGCACGATAGGGATGGCTCCGCCTTGCAAACAGTCTGGCGAAGCCGAGCGGGCACCGTGTGACTGCCGTCGCCACCGCAGGACAGCTGGCATGCGCCGCCCATGCCTGGAGGAAAATTTCATACAAGAGACATCTTTCACGTTGCAGAGATAGCAGTCACAGGGCCGCGGGCGGCAGGCCGCACTGGGGGTGCCGCTGCTGCAAACGATGCAACACGCCGGCCGGTATACTGCCTAGTATACTGCCCGGTATACTGCCTGTGAACTGCTGCAACCAACAACGTCAGCCATGTTGCTTTGCTTTGTCAGGCATTAGCGCAGCACATGTGGGATTTACAACAAAAGGACGGAAAGTCTGTGAGAACAAAGAGAAAGTCTGAGTACATGCCGTCTACACCAGAGCGCCTCCCGCCCTTCTGCTGCTGCGGCCGGCGCTACAGCCAGTCGGCCGGACGGCTCGAGCAGCATGCAAGCCAATGCCTGCCAAAGCAGTAACGTGCGCCGGCATCAGGCGACGAGCTGCGAGTACTTGTACAAAGCGCCCGCGGGTGCTGCCCTCAGGCCACCAGCTGCGCATACTTGTCCTTGTGGGCAGTGATCCAGGCCTCCAGGGTCTGTACCTCGGGGTGCAGCGTGCGCGTCTGCTCCAGCGGGCGCAGGTTTGCCATGGGCTCAGCCGCGTAGAACAGGAACCTGGGTGCAGGGAGGGGGTTGCCCACGCGGGCGGCGGGCAGGAGTGGGAAAAGACGGCCAGTGCAGCAGTGCCCGCAGCAGAATCTGTTCCCTGAGCATTGTGGCACGCCTCGTGTCCCAGGGGGTGGGGCCAGGAGACTGGGTGGCAGAGTATGCCAAGAGGCCATCTGGCTCTGCCTCCCCCCCCCCCCCCCCCCACGTCTAGCCTCACATGTTGGCAAGGTCCTTGGCAACCGGCTCTGGCACGCCAAAGCCCTGCACCGCCTGCGCCCAGGCATCTGCCGGCGGCTCAACAGCCGCGACCTGCATTGCAGGGGAGGCGGGCCGGCCGCGCGCAGCGGTCGAGAGGCCATCTGGAGCGGTGTTGTGGGGCACCGCGCTGACCGACTGCATGCCGTGATGGTATGTAAAGCCCCGACCCCCAATGCGAGGCGGCGGCAGAGCTTGCTGGCCTGGCAGCGATGCTAAGCAACAAGCACCAAAGGCCGCCAGAACCCTTGGCCCCCCCCCCGCCCTCCCTCCTGATACCATGCTATGCACCCCCGACCACTCTGCCCTCTGACCACTCACCTCCTTCCCCAGCACTCGGCTGAAGGCATCCGCCACCTGCTGCAGGGTCGCTAACTCGCCCGCCACACCCACCGTCTTGCCGCCCCACTCGGCCGGCCCGCCCCTGATGACGGCGGCAGCCACTGCGCCGATGTCGGGCGTGGCGCACCAGGCCAGCTGCGGAAGGGGGGCCACAGTGAGCAGTTTTTTTTTTGGAGTGAGCGGGGTTTGGAAAGGGGAGGGCAAGGGTGGGAGGGGGGCCTAGATGCAGGGGCCCCGGGCGGCCGCATGCAAATTGCCGGGAGCTACCGGGAAGGCCGAGCGTGATGGGCGCGGCAGGCTTTGGAGGCGCCAGGCGGCAGGGAGGCACCCCGCACCCAAGCATGTGTGCTGTCTCCAAGAGCCCCGGCTGCACCAAGCATGTGCCATCATCGAGAGCCCAGGCTGCACCCAAGCATGACCACCCGCCAAGTCGCGGGCGAGCCATGTGTCCGTCGCACAGCAGGCTGAGCGGCACCTCTAGCCTCTTGCTGCCTACGCTGCCGCGCCCCACTGTTCGCCTGTGGCACGCCGACACGCGCCCCCGGCCCCCACCCACCCCCACTCACCCCCCACACCACCACCACACACACGGGGACACACACGCACAGCCCCCCTCCCTGCTTCAGGTGCCGCATTGCCTCTGCCTATGCACACGGAAACCGCCCCGCACATGCGTTCGCGCCCAGGCCCTGGCTGGCCCCGCCCCGGCCCACCCACCGTGGCCTGGCCGGTGGGCAGGAAGAGGGCGATGCTGCCGTCGGGCTGCTTGGCAGGGTCCATGCCCGAGCCAGGCAGCATGTTCTCCATGAAGACCGAGGCATACAGAGGGGTGACCGCGCCGCCCAGCTGCGCAGGGACATGGGGCACACCCTGGAGTGAGTGCTGTGCCACGGGCTCTGGCGGTCGCGCTGTGCCGCCCAGCTCCGCAAGGACATGGCACACACCCTGGCATGAGCACTGCCTCTGCCCAGCTGCGCAGGGGGGCAGGGCGGCGGGCCGGAGGGGCGTGCGGGCCCCGAGGAGGAAGGGGCAGGGGAGGCAGGGTTCCGGGGAGGCACATGGGCGGGCCCTTTCAGAGGCAGTGCGTTCAGTAAGCGACGACTGCGGCCCAGCGGGGTGCAGGGCAGCAGCCACGGGACGCCAGGCACACGAACCAGGAGGGAGCCGGCATCGAGGCCGGCGCCCGGCGGCGCGCCCTGCCCGCCCCACCTGCTCCTTTGCATACTGCTCCACCTCGTTCTTGGCATCGAAGTGGGGCACTGTGTAGGTGCCCTGCAGGGAGAGCGGAGGGCTCAACTCTTCATCAGTTGTTCGACTCTTTCGACTCTTCATCAGTTGGGGAGTTGGGGGGACAACTGGGACCAGGCCACCAGCAAGGAGGCAGCGACGGCCGAGGCCGTGGCCCGACCAGCCCGCAGGACAGGCGGCTGAAGGCCCAGCAGGCGCGCGTGCGCTGGCGGCTCGGCAGCCAGCGCAGTGCAGCGGGTGCAGCAGGCGCAGCAAGCGCAGCAGGTGCAGCAGGCGCGGCGGCGGCGGCGGCACCTGCAGCGGCTCGCGGGTGGCCGCCAGCGTGGGCCGCGTGTCCTCCAGGCTGCTCCACACAAAGTGCTTCACCCCCTGCCGCTTGGCGGCGTCCACCAGGTTCTTGCCTGGGGCAAGAGGAGGACAGCAGGGGGGCGGGTGGGCGAGCTGCTGGTGCCCAGAGTCTCACAGAGAGCAGGGAAGAGGGCTTGGCAGGCTGAGCACCACAGGCGCCTGCACCGCGGGTCCTGGCTTGCACTCCAGGCAAGCATGGCCGGGCGCCACACAGGAGTGCGCGCGGCCAGGGGGGCGCGCCCCCGGCCAGGCCGTGGCCTGCATGCAGGCGGGCGCACCCTGCTGCTTCTCGCGCTCGGCGTCGCCGCGGCACGCCTGCCAGAAGTCTGCAGGACAGGCAGGCAAGACCGGGGTTGAGCAGCATGCGGGGGTCGGGGGTGGGGGGTGGCTGAGGTGCCTTGCAGCCCCGGCCCCGGCCGGGCCCCAATGGAAGCACAGTGCGGCACCTGCCGCGCCACCCCGCCGGCGCCACCCCAGCTGCCCACCCGTGACGCCAAACACGGCGTCGGCGCCCTTGAAGGCGGCATCCAGGGAGGCGGGGTCCTCAAAGTCCGCCTTGACCAGCTGCGGCAGCGGTTTTCAAGAGGGGCGCAACCAGGCTGGTCGGGCTGGGCCTTGGTACTGGGCGGTGGCGGCTGCAGTGCCGCTGCTTGTGTGCAGGTTGCCGGTGCCGACTCGGCAGCGCCCATTCTGGGGGGGCGCAGCACGCCTGGACAGGACCAGAGAGTGCAGAGCTCACCTCAACACCGGCCCCTGCCAGCTTCTGTGAAGAGGGGCTGTTAGGGTTGCGGGTCAGCGCCCGGATGGTGAAGCCGCCCAGGCGCTGCAGCGCCGCCACCACGCCGCCGCCCTGCTTGCCGGTGGCGCCGCACACTGCCGCTACCTTGCTCATGCTGCGGTGGTATCTCTGGACTGCAAGGAAGAGATGTGCAGGGAGTAAACCTCAGGGCTGAAGCGGCACCGAATGATCACCGGCAGTATTTTGTGCAGGTGGCTTGCGGTCGCTCACCTGGGCGTCTTGTGTTTGACGATCACGCCTCACAACTCGTTTGGAGCAACAGGGGGGCGCTGTTGAACGAAGGGTTTCCTGTCGAAAGGTGGACCCACGTGGGTGCAAACTACGCGGCGGTTTGCCTGAAGCGCCCTAAATCCCTCCGTTCAGGTGATCCAGGACCGGGTGGACGTCAAGCACGGCTCGATCACGTATGATGCGCCCAGGGCTGATGCCAGCAGGGCGGCGCGCCATGGCTGTACTGGCCAGTGCACCCCCAGCTCTTGGATCAATCAACAGCGCACACGTCCTTATCAGTAAATCATCATGGATGTGAATGACAGCTTGAGAAATGAGGAACATACAAAGCGTTCATTGCCAAGGTCGCAGACGGCTGCCAGTGATCGGGATGAGCACGATGCGAGGGCTGGCACTGTTGCAAGGTTTGCCCGCCCGCTGTGATGCTTGCAAGGGCTTGGCGGCCCCCTGGCTGGGTGGAGGGGCGGTAAATGTGCTGTCACTCTGTTTCTGGAAGAGCCGCATTGAAAGCAACTCACAGCCCACAATGCAACACCTGGGCGTGGTGAACCCACCATCGGTGGGTTCAAATCTTAGTTCAATCCCGCTTCCAATCCCCTGCTGTCTCCCTGAGCCTCGCGGCAAGGAGCAAAACTTCTGCTGCTGTGGGCACTCTGCACCGGGCCTTGCAATAAACAGATGTTGTGAATGAAACAGGATGATAGACAGAAGGAAGTTAACCGAGTTAAACGTCACATGCATGCTGAGCAAGGCATCAGGAGCAAAGGGGGGGTGGGCCTTTCAGGGCAGCAGAAGAAGAGACAGCATGAGAATATACGAGTGAGTTACGCAGAATCAAAGTAAGCAGTGAGGTCAGGTCAGCATGTCTGGTGCATCGGAGTGTCAAGCGTCAGTGTCAGGGCGTCAGCAGTGTAAGCACAGGCAGGATGCAGGAGCAGGGAACGCCGGCTGCGACCCCCGCGACAGCAGCAGGCGGGGCAACTTCGTTGGGGCTTTGACGCTACCTTGGCGGGTCTGCCTGGGCACGCGCCAGACCATGCAACCCGTGCTCAGGGCAGCGCCGCCGGCGCCGCGAGCTGCCGCGGGCCGCTAGACCGGGCTGCTAGAACCACCAGCGCCCCGGCTGGAAGGCCAGCAGCGCCACGGCCAGCAGCACCCCCACCACGGTGTAGCGCAGGGCGGCGGAGACGAGGGAGTAGAGGACGACCAGCAGCTTGAGCATAACAAAGGCGGCGGCCAGGGCGGCCAGCACCAGCAGCGCGCTGGCCAGCACGTTCTCCACCAGGAACTCAGGGTCGCCGCTGGCCTGGGGGCAGGGGGGGAGAGGGGGGCGGCCCAGCAGGTGGAGTGGAGGCAGGGAGGGCAAGAGGGGGCCGCAAGGAGGGGGCCCAGCACGTGGCGCTCGATGCATGCCACGTGGACGTCGCGCAGCAGCTGGTCCAAGCGCTATATATATAAGTATCGGCAGGCCTACCGTGGGCCAGCAGCGCTCATGGGCAACCAGGACGGGGAGGCAGGCAGCTGCGCTGTGGCCGGCGCACCTCGGCGCCCCGACAGCGCTGCAAGGGCCGCAACCAGTGCAGTGGCCCTCCTCCCAAGGAGCTCACCTCCTCTGGGAAGAGGTCCAGGTCCTCCTCATCCTCTTCGTCGCTGCTGCTGGTGAGTCCGCCGCCAGTTGCCCAGCTATCCAACTCGTCAGCCGGCGGCGGCAGCCAGCCCCGGCCTGCCAGTGGCGGCGGCCCGGTGGAGCGGGAGGCGCTGCCGCCCCATCGCCGTATCGGGAGATGTGAGCGCTGCGTCCATCTTCCCCTGCACCCGCTCTGCAGCGTAGGGCGGGGCACTGCCGCTCCCGGGAGCGCGGCCCACCCCATCGCTGCACAGCTTGCGGGGCGAGTTTGTGTGATCTCCCTCTATCGACAGAGCTATTCGCCGGGAATTTTAGGACAAGAGGCGCTTCCCTCCTCTCCTCTCTTTGGCAGCGCCACGTCGACGGGTGCACCAATTGGCCTGCAGCGCCCTTGGATTAGATTCTTTTCATTGTTCAGTCATTCTGCTTCCGTTGTACATTTGAAGAGACTGTCGAGAGCAGCAGTCGTCCCGGTCAGACTCTGACTCGCTTTGCCGCAAAATGGAGGCGGCGGACGACCCCAAGAAAGGCCTTGCGGGTGGAGGGGAGGGCAAAGCCTATGACAGCATAGAGCGGGACTTTCAGGAGGTGCGCCTAGGTCGGGGGTGCGAGGCCGCCAGCGCCGGCGCTGGCTGTCACGGCACGGCTCTTGTCTGCTGGAGACCTGCGCAGCTTTGCATTGCATGCATACAGCAAGGTAGCTGCCCTGCAAGAGTTTGCTGAAGGCCACTGCTGCATGCTCATAAGCTCAGCTGAGCCAGCACAACAAAGCGCCAAGCCGCACTGCGCATCCTCCCTCCCCCCAGGTGCTGCGCGAGCTGGCAACCGACGCGCAGCTCGACCGCTTCCGCGCCGAGTATGAAAAGGTGTTCCGCGCGCTGAAGAAGTCGCACGACAGCGAGAAGCGGCTGATCAAAAAGTGCCGTGAGCTGAACGCGGAGATCGTGGGGGGCGCCGCCAAGGTGCAGGCGGCGCTCAAGCTGTCAGATGAGGACCAGGCCACCATCACGGCCCTCAAGAAGGAGATTGAGAACTCCTGGCGCATGGTGGACAGCAGCCACGAGAAGGTGGGTGCTGCACAGCAAAAAGGTTACGCAGACTTCGCACCTATGCGCGGCGAACCGAGATCAGCAGGGCAGCAAACCCTGGCAGTGGGTGCCGTGCTGGATGATGATGAGCAGAAGGCTCCCTGCTGGACTTTAAGACGGCGCCCACCACCTACATCCTTCCTGCCTGCGCTCATGCCCCTGTGTGCGCTGGCCCCTTAGCCCTCTGTGCACGGCACTTGGCTCTGTGCGCCACATGCTACAAGCTGACCCCACCACACCACACCCCCCGCAGGAGCTCAAAGCCAAGGAGCAGATTGCGCAGCTGAAGCTGGAGATATCAAATCTGACAAAGCTGCTGGAGCAGGGTGCGGCAGTGGGCCTGGCAGAGGTGCGTGGCGGAGGGAGCATTGGTGTGGCCTGCAATGCACTGCACTCCCATTCCTACTCGGCGTCGTAGGCAGTGCCAGGCAGAGCAGTGCAACCCTGGTAGGCAGCCAGCCTTGCATTTGCTTCCACTCCCATGGTCCTGGATGTCTGTGCTGCTGCCTGTCCATCCATGGGGGATGGCGGGATGTGCCAATCCTGCTTCTCTGGCTGCAGACTGGTGGTTCTATCCTTGCTTTTCTGTTGCTGCCCTGCCTCCTGGCTGCTGCACATTCATGCAGCAGGAAGGGCCGGGGGGGGCTGGCCCTGCCCTTTTCACTGCTGCCCTGGCCCATGTCCTTCCTGTTGCTCCCTAGCGCAGGAGGCCGACCTGGAGGAGTTGATCCGGCAGAAAGAGGAGGTGACGGCGGAGCGGGATGCGCAGGTGGAGCAGATTGTGGCTTTGCGCAATGAGGCAAGGGGCGGGGTGGTGGGGGTTCAGGGCCGGGTGCCATGCGGCGCAGAGTGGAGCAGCTTAGATGTGTGTTGAATGCCCTGGGGTGTGGCTAAGGGGGCTGTGCCTGTGCACTGGCGCTGATATGTTGCTGCATCGGGGCATCCATCGCTACCGCCTGCCGGCGCGGTTGCCAGTGCCAAAATGTTGCCACCCGCTGCCGCCACCTGCTGCTGCCACCAACCCTGCCGCCACCACCCCCGCTGCCTGGCACGGCAGATCACCGACTTTGCCGACAGGATGCGGGCAGCGGAAATCGAGAAGGCCAGCCTGGAAGCAGAGATCCAGGTGTGTGGGTGCTGGTGGCTGCCAGCCACGGCTGCAGGGCCAGTGACCTAGCAGCAGGCCTTTGCCACAGCATGCAGCGCGACCTGGACGCCCTGTGGGAGCCCCGCCCTGCCTGGTGCAAGAACAGCAGAACAGCGCTGCCCCCGCTTGCCCCCGCTGTGCGTGCTGCGCAGGGCCTGCGGGACCAGGTGGCGCAGCGGCGCGCCGAGGTGGACAAGGAGCTGAAGCGCCGGGAGCGGCTGGAGAAGGAGATGAAGGAGTTGGTGTGTGTGTGTGTGTGTGTGTGTGGTGGGGGTGGTAGTTCTGAGGCGGGGGGCCCTGTAAGTGTGGCGGCGCATACGGGCTGGCAACGCGCCGGCAAGGGCGGCCTTGCAGGCAGATGTTGCAGGACTGCAGTCTCGACTGCCCTTGTCGCACCATCCCGGCCATATCCTGGCGAGCTGGCATGTCGTGCATGGCAGCTTCCGTTGGCCACCATTTGTGAATGCCACACCACCATTCGCGCTGCTGCGACCCGCCTGCGCCCCTGTCCTGCCGCGCAGCGCGCGGCGCTGGATGCGCGCCAGCAGGACATCAGAGACAAGCAGCTGGCGGTGCAGCAGAGCTCAGAGTACGTTGAGAAGCTCAAGGTGGGCTGCTGCCGGCGCTGCCGCTGTGCAAGGCTGTGCTGGCCCGGCCTCTGTGCGTGTGGGCTGCCAACTTGTCGGCCCTGCCGTGGCTACCCGTGCAGCAAGGCCACCTGTGCTTGGCCTGGTCAGAATCAGATGCAGGGTGTCCCAGCAGGGGGAGGGGGGGGGGGGGGGGGGGCACGAGGGCACACA
>KQ482053.1:154843-166980 GCA_001430745.1 Auxenochlorella pyrenoidosa | reverse complement strand
GCTGCCTCTGTCTCCATCTCCTCGCCCTCCTCGTCTGGGCTCAGGGCCAGGCCGATGGCAGCAATGTAGTCGTCATCTGTCGATGCATCCACCTCCTGGGAATGTGGGCCGGCAAAGGGTGTGGAGCCCAGGCTGTGAGCGGGGGCTGCTGGGCTGTGAGGGGGTGCATGGGTTTGTTCTTGGCCAAAAGTGCATCCCTGGCAACCGCCAGCAGCGCAGGCCCGCAGGGGCGGCGGTGGGGCCTGCAGCCGGCACATGCACCGCGTGAGAAACAAGGCAAGCAGCGTGCTTGACACCAGAGTGACAGCAGGGCGGAGCTCGGCCGGGCCATGCCACACACCTGCGCCCAAAAGAACATGTTTCGGTGCTTCTCTTCCGGGAAGCGCAGCTCAAAGATGCGGGCCCCTGGTCGTGCGATCTGCGTAAGGCGGCGGTGTGGCATGTCGCGTGAGACAGATAGGTCGGAAACAAGTCCAGGCTGGCAGGTGCATGCCTGGCAAGAAGGGCAGCCATGAGGGGCCTGGCCAGCGGCGCGGGGCGGGCGCTGCGCAGGATGCCAGCGGCCATGCCCGCACCTTGCCAAAGCTGCACTCTCCCGGAATGATTACAATGTCAATCTCTGGTTCTCCCGGCACAGGGTTGCCGGTGGCGGCGTCGCGCTCGGCCCAGCAAAAATGGGTCATCTCTGCCTCATCCTGCGGCAGGGGGGAAGCGGCAGGGGCCGGCGGTTGGCCGGGCAGCACTAGCGGCACGTTGCACGAGAGCCCCGGCGGCCGCTGCTGTAAGGCTCGGCGGATCGGCCTGCGGACGTTTCCTTGCCTGACAGACTTGAATCAGACCCTTGCGAGGGTCTGCGCAGAGCTTGCCGTCGGCTAGGCGCATCCTGCCGGCGCGGAGCTCCACGATGACGTCCATGGTGACAACCCAGCTGTATGAGCACAGCCTGCACGGTCTCGGTTCTGCGAGGAAGAACATGCTGCGCCGTGCTGGGGCGGGAGCGGCAGCAGCACGGCTGGTGCAGCTGCGGCAGCTTTAGCAGCTCGCTAGCTGCTGCATGCTGTTCTTCCAACTACAGCAACGCCTTTCTGCCCTCCTGGCCAAGAAGAACACGTAACTTGGTCTCACTGATGCGGTTCACTCAAGGGGCCAACCAGGGGCACGTTGCTTTGCAATGGCTTCTGCAGCACACTGACCGCAGAACAAGGTGAAGTCGAAACCCTTAGTGCCCGACAGTTTGTTTTGTGAACACAGCGCTTGCGCTATCTGTTGAGCAGGAAGGCAGTGAGCGAGCTCTGCTGCGACAGCGGCAAGGGGACGTGCTGCTGCTGCTGTTGTATTCAATGCTTGAAACAGTGTAGATATTCGCCACGAAGATATGTACCAAAAATAAACAGCCGATCAACCCCAGGGAGGAGAGCTTCACTATCATTCCCCACGATAAGGTCTGCTGTTGAAAACACTCACACGAGGCGTGCGGCCCCATGTGCGGCGCGCAAGCCAGGCAGTAAAGAGAACCATCAATCGAGCCCCGGCAACAACATCGAGTATGCCATTGGCCAGCTGCGTCCATCTGTGACCATGTGCCGCAGAATGCATCAGTCGTGTCGTCGTCGCGTGTGTCGCAGCAGCCAGGGCGCAATGCAAGTGGTCAGCTTTGCATTCTGTGAGCCGGGAGATGCCTTGCTGCCCGCGTTCTTCTGGCTCCAAACGCTCTCGCTTGCGCCTTGGGACAGCAAGCAGCACCCGCCGGCGCGGCCCGTGGCTCGCAGGCTGAGGCCCACGGCTGCCTTGGCCGCAGGAGCCGCGCACAGCGGCAGCCGGTGAGACCTTGAGGTAGCTTAAAGGAAAGCGGGATGGCGGCCCTGAAGCCGGTCGGTTGCCCGGTCCCCCTGGAGCCCCTCCAGCCTCGACCTTCCCCTGGCATGGCTTCCTGCAGGCCCTCTCGACTGACCGGTAGCTTCGTTGCGATCTGCCACCGAGCCACACGGGCGGCAGGGGCGGCCGCAGTATGGAGGGGCCGGCAGCAGAGGTGCCGGCGGTCGGCACAGACCCCAGGCCCGCCGCTTCACCGCTGCCATCACCTCAAAAGCAGGCTGCGCCACCAGCCTCGCAGTCGCAGGCTTCACAGCCTTCAAAGCAGGCTTCTGCCGCGGACAAGGGTGAGCGGCAGCCCCGCTGTATGCACTCTGCCCACATGTTGCCTTCCCGCTGTTGACAAGGCGGCGTTACATTACAAAGTTTATGAATTGCAAATTGTACAAATTGCATTTTCGCACACTACGCGCTCTTCCCACCCGCAGTCCAGCGCACCGTCTGCCCCGCGTGCGGCGCCCCGCCGCTGACAGAGGCGGAGCTGCAGACAGTGCGCAAGCCGGGGCGGCGCAGCACCCGCGATGCCAATGGTGCGCCCTGGAGGGGCCTGGAGTGGGCCCAATGCATGCAGCAGGCACACCGTGAAGCGGGCGGGCTGGCATCATGTGGATGCGCGCACCCCCTGTATACCTGGGGGATTGTTCCGCATCCTTGCTCACCGTTTGGCCCACCTCTCATGGTTCCGTGCGTCGCAGACCCGCGCAACAGGCCGGAGAACCTGGTCAAAACAGAGTTCCTGCAGCAGCACATTGTGCACGGGGGCATGAGCCTGCGGGTGGGTGCTGGCTGCTGTCGGGGCGGTGCGGGGGGCTGGGGCCCGCCAGCAGCGCAGCAGCAGAACGCCGCGCAGGCTGTCTGCCACACCTTCCTGTAGCGCACCTATCGTCCAACCGGATGGTGGTCGACCTCGACCAACCCTTAGCATCGCCCTTGGCCCCGCCTGCCTTGGTCCCTCTCTTCAGGAGATCAGCGCGTACCACGGCTACACCATCTCCACTCTGTCCCGCCGAGCCAAGTGCGCCTCAGCAGCGCCTATATCAGCAGGATGCGTCTCAGCCTGCGCTCTCCAGGGCAGCCCTGGCAGGCTCGGGCACACGCGCACACTGCTCCTGGTCCGCTGCCCTGTTCGGCACGCGTGCTTGCATTGAGCACCTCCCCTTCTCCGCCGGTCTGTTGCTGCTGTGCAGGCAGCTCGGGGTGCAGGTGGGCAGGCTGCCGCGGGTGGTCTCCGACAGCGAGCAGGCCTCTGAAGGGAGGGCCGTGCGCTCGCCAGCGCCCACCCCGCCGCGCAAGCGGCCGCAGCAGGACAAGCAGCAGGGGAAGGAGGAGCAGCAGGGCACCCCATCCAAGCGGCGCAGGGGGCGGCAGCCGGAGCAGCAGCAGGGGCAGCCTGCAAAGGGCGGCGGCGCTGCGGGCCCTGCGCGGGCTGCGCCGCCCGCACCCAAGCCCGCAGCAGCAGCACAAGCAGCACCAACAGCAGCAGCGGCCTCCTCAAATGTGTCCACAGGGGCAGCAGCGCCAGCAGCAGCGCCAGCAGCTGGAAATGCAGCTAGTGGGCCGGGGCGCGCTGAGGAGCCGACGGCCGCCAAGCGCCGCCGCCGGCCTGGCCCGCCGGCTGAAAAGCCGGAGCAAGCAGCACCGCAGCGGCCGCTGGTCCCGCTTGCAATCGCGCCGGGCATGGCAGCTGCCACGGCGGCTGCGGCGGCAATGGGGCCGCTGCTGGCGCTGCCTGTGAAGCCTGTCAACCTGCAGAAGTCCAACCTTGGCACTACAGCAGCTGCAGCAGCCCCCGCCCAGCTTGTGCACTTGTGGCACGCTCCAAGCAAGGAACAGCTGGAGATTTGGCAAGCAGTGCAGGCGCAGGCCGCAGCGGCAGCAGCAGCCACGGTGCAGGCACAGCGGCCCGCCAACGCTCTGTGGCAGCCTGTTCTGCTGCCTGGGAGCGCGGGCGTGCAGCGCTCGCCGCTGAAGCCGCCCTGCCCATCAAGCTCGCAGCAGCAGCAGCAGCAGCAGAAGGCATCGCCACTGCCGCCGCGGCGGCGCGCCGCGGCCAGGCAGCCTCGCTCGCAGCTCAGCATGCTGGAGGACAGCGATGATGAGGAGGCCATTGCGGGGCTGGTTTCCCTGCGGCTCCAGTCCACAGAGCCCTCGGCAGGGGCGCCCCCGACGGCAGCAGTCACCACGGCAGCTGGCCCAGCTGCCGCCGCGGCTGCAGGCCCCGCTTTGTCCACTGGTGCAGCCCAGGGGGACGGTGAGATGCCGATGGCAGGGGAGGCGGCAGCAGCAGCAGCTTCTGCCCCAGCAGCGGAAACTGAAGCGGCGTCAGTTTTACTAGCAGCGACACGTGCCACTCCAGCTTCACCAACCACAGCAGACGCGGCGCCAGCAGCACAAGCCGCAGCACAAGCAGCACCAGCAACGCAAGCAGCAGCCGAAGCAGCAGCAGAGGCGAAAGAAGCCTCACCGCCACCACCTCCAGCAGCTGAACCCATGACAGCGGCAGTAGAAGCAGCAGCAGAAGCGGCAGCAGCGCCAGCGCTGGGGTTGGCAGCACAGGTCCAGGTCAAGCGTGAGCCTCGGGCAGCTGCAGAGGAGGAGCAGCAAGGCGCAGCAGCGCCGGCAGTGGTGGAGCACAGCGAACAGCTGCCGCAGGATGAGCATGAGGCCAATGGGGGCCCAGCAACTCAGCAGCAGCAGCAGCAGCAGGGGCAGCCGGCTGTTTTAGCTCGGCTGCTAGCTGGGCCAAAGGGTGCAGTGGAGGTTGGAGTTGAAGAGCCGCCTGACATGCACGGAAATGCGGGGCTGGCTGCGAACGGCCATCAGCCGGCCCTGCTGCTGCCGGCAGCTGTGCATGCAGAAGCGCTGGCCGGCGGCGGCAGCAGGGTGGGCAGCCAGCCCAGTGAAGACATCGAGGCGCAAGCCGTGCTGGCGCTGCCAGGGACGCAGCAGAGCGCGTGCTGCCCTGCTGAAGAGGCCGCGCTGCTGTGCATGCTGCCGGCCCAGCAGCAGCGGCAGCGCCCTCCTGATGGGGGCCGCCCTCTGCTGCTGGCTCAGCTTGCCGCCCCGCCAGCGCTGCAGCAGGATGTGCAGCAGCCTGAGCCGCAGAATGGCACCGCAGCGCCACATGCGGCTGCCGATGCAGACGCCACGCCAGCTGCCAGCACGGGAAGCCCCACACTGACCCCCGAGATGGAGCGCGTGTACACGCAGGCAGCGCAGCAGGTGCTGCAAAACCTCCCGGCCGCCTTTGAAAAGGCCGACACGAGCTGTTCGGCCTCGATGCTGCGCCCGCTGGGCCGCCTGCTGCTGGCCGGCCAGGGCGGCCACACGCTGCGGGTGCGCGGGGCTCCAGGCATGCACTGTGTGTGCGGGGGCTTGTGCAAATCACAACCCTTTTCTGCAGCATGTGGGGCTTCGTGCAGGGTGTCCATTCGGGGTGCTTTTGATGACTGATGGCTGCGGGCTGACCCATCTGGTGTCCACTGCTGGCTGCGGCTGCGTCCTGCAGGACATTGTGGCCGGCTGGGCAGGCTTCTCCCTTCCACAGCAGCAGGAGATCTTCTCCACTGCTGTGCTGGTGGCCAGCGCTGCGCGCTGGCAGGATTTGGAGGACCAGTTGAAGCTGGCCCTCGAGCTGATTGACTGAGTTGCCTGGACAGCTAGCCAGCTGTGCGTGCATTGCCTGGTGCACCAGCAGAGCGTTTACTTGTTGAGGCCAGGGAAGCTTGCACGATAACGCGCCGCTCTCGTTGCCCCTGGGTTGCATTCCTTTCTTCTGTATTCAGCATGCCGCCGGCTGCTTGTTTTTGTTGTCGTACCAGTGTTGCGAACCTCACGTATTTGTGATGCAGAATTGCAGGGTGATGGACCAGGGGCGAGTAGAAGGGTGGAGTCGTGTAGCCGGGGCTGCCTTTGGGATGGGCGTTAGTGGGAGGACTTGGTCAGAAGGGCGTGAGCCAAGAACACTGCGTAACAGCAAGTCGGGTAATGCACACTATCTCATGCGACAAGTACGTAGAAATCCAGGGCTGAATGGACAGGGAAAAGGATTGCCAGCAGATATAGGAATGAACTCAGTTGGACAGGGAGGAAGGGCAGCGGCAAGGCCGATGGAACCGCCAGTAGCAGGTTCGTTGCAGTGGTTGCTCAGGCACCCAGGCTTGGCAGCGATGGGCGCGGCTCCTCGAGCCAGGTGGCAAGGTTCCAGAGGAGGGAGAGCAACAGGCACCAGCACGCCAGCTGCGCCACCCCCGCCCAGCTGCGCCCGCTCAGCATGTCACACAGCTGTCGCAGCGAGGCGTCGGCCTCAGCCAGCACGCCCCTCAGCCATCGCCGGGGACGGGACAGCCACCCGAGGCCCCCTGCGCCGCCGGGCGCATCCGTCGCTGCTGCCGCTGCCGCCGCATCTGCTGCCGCTTGCGCCGCTGCGGCTGCCGAGGCGCGAGGCGCCTCCAGCTGGGCTGCAAGCAGCACCGACACTGTCGCCATGAAGGCCTGGAAGAAAGCCACAAAGACTCGGCAGTCTGCCGAGCCGCCGGCAGCGCCGCAGCTGCCGCCGGGAAGGCCGCCGCCGGCCGCGGCGCCGCATGTGACGCCGGCGTCGGCGGCTCGCTGCTGCGGCGGCACCAGGGGCAGCATCTCGGCGGTGAGGTGCGCCCAGTGCACCCGCCGCTGCCACAGCGGGTGCTGCAGCATCGGTGTGGCGCAAATCTCCTCGGCTGCTCGCACGCGCTGCAGTGCGGGGCGGGGTGGGGTGGGGTGAGATGGGTGGGAAGGGGTGGTTTGGGGGCCAGGCACGGCAGGGTGCAGGGAAGGTTGGGACAGCAGGGGAAGAGCAACCGCCCAGCGCATACGAGCAGCAGTGCAACGTGCGCGCCTTTGCTGCGGCTCAGCACCACGCAGCGCATGCGCGGCCCCAGCCTGCCCGAGCAGCAGCCAAGCCGGGCTTGCGAGCGTGGCAGCTGGGCATGCTAGGCACGGCCCGAATGCGCTGGCCAGCACGCACCTGCATGGAAGCTGCCGCCACCAGCGCATGCACCAGCAGCGGCAGCGGCAGGAAGACTGGGGCAAGCACGAGAGCGATGCCCCGGGTGCCTGCGCGGGGTGGGGGGTAGGGGCAGCAGTTCATAGAAATCAGTTCATGGGTAAATGGCTGGTGCCCCGCGGTGTGGACGCGGGGCGGCTTGGCAGGACGCCAGGTGGCACGCTGGGGGTGACCACAGCATGGAGCACAGCATGCAGCACAGCATGCCGATGTCCACAACAGCGCAGCATGGCTCTGAGGCCGCCCAGAGGCAGGCCCGGGCGGCTCGAGGCGGGCCGTTGCGGAGCGGGATGCCGGGCAGGCATGCTGCACAGCAACGCTGCAGGCCCGCCAGCCGGAGCAGGCGGCGCGGCGCGGCCCAGTCAGCGCGGCACACCTAGCGAGAAGAGCCAGACGTCTCGCAGCTTGCTGAACCGGCCGTGGCTGGGCACGCTCTGCAGCGGTGCAGGACGAGCAGGCGGGTGGGCGGGCAGCCGTGCCCGGGAAGCGGCAGCCAGCAGCAGCAACAGGCGCTGACGGGGCGCTCCGCCGCCAGCGCGCAGGTTGCCAGGCGGCGGGCGCCACCAGGGCGGGCAACACAGCGGCTGCAGGCAGCTGGCCACTGCACCGACAGAGCATACACACACCGCACACGCACTACACACTGCAGCAGGGGGCCCGGGCAGCGCGCCTGCAGGATGTAGCTGTACCCGCGCGGGCTCTGCACCGTGGGCAGCGAGAAGTACAGCAGGCGGCTGGCGGCGAAGAGGGGCACGCGGTGCCGCTCAAACCAGCGCGGCGCGAGCGCCGGGACGAGCATCCCGGACACCAGCAGCACCAGAACAGCCAGGCAGGGGCTGGCGGCGCCCAGCGGCGCTCGGACCAGGTCCCCCAGGTCGTGCTTTGTGAGGATGGCCACCAGCTGGATCACGCTGCCCACCAGGCCGGCCAGGACCTGCAGCAGGCACATGGGCCACGAGCGGGCGTCATGGCGCGACACCCGGGGCGGCCGCCGGCTGCGGCGAGGTGGTGGGGAGACTGCAGCACAGCTGCTGCATTCGACCCTGTGTCCCCATTGCATCAACTCGTCCGGCAGCCCAGGCTTGCCTGCATGTGCACCGGGCAGTGCTGAGGGGTGCTTGAAGGCGTGCGCCGCAGTGGCCGTAATCGAGCCGCCGCCGCTGCCGCCTCCTGCTGCAGCTGAATCTGGCGCTCGCGCTCAGACCACATTCTCGCGATCCATGCGATCATCAGGAGGCAAGCCAGCGACTGCAGGAGCGGCAAGGGGCCTGCCGCCTGTGGACCCTCGCTCTCGGCGGACATGGCGTGGACGCCACGCCTATGTACGAAATTTCACGAAATGTGCGGACGCCTCCGGCGGGCGTGCAAGCTTGGGCAGTGCGGAAGCTGCGGCCGCTTTCGTCAAGTTTTGTATTCAGCGCTCCAACAGTGGTAAAAGTGATCGTTGTTCAAGAATGATGTCATCGGATGCGGCCCACAGCTCCCTATAGCGCCGGCCCTGTGCTGGTGCCGCTGCCACGCGCCGCCTGCCGACCAGTCACGTTGTGCCAACCCATCCACTCAACACTTAAGCAACGCATGACAAGCCCTTGATACGTCTACGGGGGGCACATGCAACCGTCACCTTACTTCCAAACATGGCGCACTGCTGCGCACGCCTGCTGCTGCCTGCCATGCCCTGCCGTACCAGCGCCGGCAGATGCCTGCAAGTGTGCAGCAGCAACCGTGCTGCTGTGCCCACAATGCTTGAACTTAGCAAACGAGAAGCAAATGTTCAACAAGCAGTGTGGGTGGGCCCTGTCCTCGCTGTCTGGACCCCTGTGCTGCGTCTCGGTTGGCTCGTGTGCGCCGCCTAGGTCGGCGCACATGAGCGCAACACTCAATACCCGCCGGGTGCACTGACAACCCGTACTCCAGCACTTGAGCCTGCTGCCAGGGACAGTCCATCGCAAAGGGGAGGAGCTGTGACGCGCCAAGCCATCTCACCGGCATGTCAGCTGCGGGCACCAGCACCAGCAGTTGATCGTGGCCCGTGATGACCCAATCTCAAACCAGCTCAAACATCCACCTCCAAGTAAGGTTGACAGATGTGCAGATGATTTTATGCAGAGGAGAGCCATAACATGCACGATGGAGAATAGACAGCAGTGACAGTGAGTTCTGTGCGCGGCGCTGTGCCTGCTTCGCCTTGTTGACCGGCTGCAGGCGAGAACGTTTCACCGTCTTCATCTGCTCCCCTCAATCACCGCCTGGCAGCTTTCTGCCAAAGCCAGGCGCCTGTACGTCGGCCGCGGTCGACTGCAGGCCTCCCGCTTTGCAAGGTGCCTCCTGATGCAAGCCCAGGCTTGGAGCATCCCCTTTCCGCGCAAGAACAGAAGCGGCAAGAAGCAGAAGCGGGGCAGCCGGAAACCTGCGGCAGCACCTGCAGTGCCTCGGCAGCAGCGGGCGCTGCCGCCGTGGAATTCAAGCACCACAGACCTTCACAAGCACAAGCTGACAGCAGAGGAGCTGGTGAGCAGATTTCGATGCCTACAGCATGCATGTCATGAAAGAGGCAAATGTAGTGCATGCAAAGGGCGCAGCACCCATGCTGTCGACCCCGCCATACTGCAGGCCTTTCGCAAGTCGCTGCGACAGAGCCGGCACCGCCAGCAGAGCTGGGCAGCACACAGCCAGCAGCAGATGGATGCGGCGGCAGCAGCAGGGGAAGCAACGGTCGGCTTGGCAGAGGAGGTATGGGCAGGTGGCTGCGAGGGCTGGCAGTTGAAACTCTGTGGCGCCAGCAGGGAAGAGATGGGTGCAGCAGGCGCAGCAAACGCTGCAGCACCCGACAGCGACAGCGATGCTGGCGGCTCGCTGGTGGACATGCAGGCCTTTGTGGCAGAGCTGCAGTGCAGGTATGGCCTGGCCGGCATCCCGCCGGCGCCGGTGTCAGCACCCACCGCAGCGCAGCGCCGGCTGGCAGAGCTCCGGGCAGCGGCAGCAGCAGCGGCGGCTTTGGATGGAGAGGAGGCCTCGAGTGACAGCGGCACCGACACTGAGGGCTGCCGGCGCAGTGTTCAGCGCCTGCAGAGCGCACTGCGCCACCAGCACGGCACGGCAGCGGCAGCAGCAGGGCGACCAGCTGCATTGGCACGCAAGCCCCCAGCTGAGAGCACCTCAGACAGCGAGGGCGAGGGGCACCTGGGGCCAGCGGCAGCACGCAGGGCACGGCAGCGGCAGGTGGCGGCAGCGGCAGCTGGGATAGCGGCAGCTCTTGGGGCCGACAGCGACGCTGGGCCATGCTGCCCGCAGCACCGAGCCACCACTGCATGGCAGCGGCCATCGAAGGCGGAAGAGCAGCTGGAGGCGCGGCTGGAGGCGGCTGAGGGCCGGCTGGCAGGGCTGGCGGGAGTGGAGGCGGAGCTTCATGAGACGCGGGCCGAGGTGGCGCAGCTGAGGGAGCAGAATGCACAGCTGCAGACAGGCAAGCTCCAGCTGAGGGGCTGCATGGTCTGTGGATGGTGGAGAGAGCCTCTAGATGGTGCCTTGAGCCATGCCCAACCGCCTGCACAGAGATGCTCACCTGAGTGGCCTGCACGCGCCCATGTGCCCCTCCCTGCTCAACCACCTGCTGAGCTGTCGCCACCTGTCGTCACGAGCCTGCTCACCTCCCCCTTGCCTGCCGCAGATCTTAACGAATTTGTGAGCCACACCAGCACCCTGCTGACCTCGCTACAGACCCAGCTGAGCGGTTTCCTGGCTGCTGGCGCGGCGCCGGCCAGCGCAGCCGTCGCGGCAGCGCCGCATCACTCGCAAGAGGGCAGCCCGTGGCGGCCGACAGCAGCTGCCGCAGCGGGTGCTGCCATTCTGCAGGCCAGGGCTGCGGCAGAGGCGCTGTCCATTGCGCAGCAGGCGCAGGCGCGGGCGGCATGTGGCGGCGCGTGTGCTTCTGAAGACAAGGAGGCTGTGGGGCCCCCGACAGCAGCGTCAGCCCAACCCCCAGCTCGCAGCAGCTCCCACCAGGCGGCGCAAGAGGATGTGCTGGCCTCGCTGCAGCTGCCCGCCTTCCAAGGGCTTGCCCAGCTGCAGCCCGCTGCAGCGCAGGCGGCGCGCGCAGCTGCGCCCGTGCTCAAGCCGCGCGCCGGCCCCCCACTCCCGAGAACCGCCGCTGGCAATGCTGCGGTCAGCTGCTGGGAGCGGCATGTGGAGGAGGAGAACAGCCCCCCACGGCAGCGGGATGCCGCCAGGCTGCCTGTTCCAACTCCCACGCGCAGCGGCATGTCCTCCCAGAGTTAGCTGCCTCTGGGGGTCTGTTCGCAAGTTAAGTTGCGGTTAGACAGACTTTTAGCCCTAACAAGGAAGCCAGAGGGTCTCCAAGACGGCAGGGTTTCGCCTGCTGATTTGGCTGCTCTCCCATGCAATGTTCCTGACATTCTGAACTGGATGGGCAGTCGCACCAAACAAAAGTTACAAAGCAGGGGTGCAAGACCAAGAGCGCCATGGGTGGGGGGAGAGTGTGAGCGGTTGTAAGCTGTCGAGGCCAGCGTGGCGGGCCATGCCCTTTGCAGTCGGTCCAACGCATGGGCCAGTTTGCAAGCGATGACATGCATGCGGAAGCTACGGCTGGCATGCAGCAAGCTGCGTGGGCCAGCCGCCAACTCAGAGAGGGGTACTGCAGCGTCATGCTGCCCCCAGCACCGCCGCGCACAGCCCCTCGGCCTGCCTCAGCTGCTCCTGGCAGCCGCGGCCGCCCAGTGTCGCGCCGCCCGCCGCCTCTGCCGCCGCGCGGCAGGCCGCCACCGCTCCCTGCACTCCGGCCTGCTCCTCAAGCAGCGCTGCCCGCAGGCCGGGCTCTCGCAGCAGCGCCAGCAGCAGGTGCAGCGCCGCCGGCAGCAGCCAGGCATCCGCCTGCACGCCGCCAGCCACGGCTGCCAGCAGCTGCGGCAGCAGCGGCGTAGGCTGCAGCGACAGCAGGCGCAGGCAGAGCGCCGAGGCCTGTTGGGTGCTGAGCATAACGGGCGGCGCATCGCTGCTGCCGGCGGTGCCATCGGCAGCGCTGCCAGGCGGCGGTGGATCCGCCGACGCGTCCTGCTGCTGCCGCTGGCAGCTCAGCTGCAGGTGCAGCATGAGCCCAGGCAGGGCGGCAGACACCTCTGGCGGAGGCTGCCACGCATGCTGCGCCGCCGCTGCCGCCTGCGCCAGCGTTAGTGTCAGCTGCAGCAGGCCATACGCTGCCCAC
>KQ482053.1:129591-142604 GCA_001430745.1 Auxenochlorella pyrenoidosa | reverse complement strand
GGGGTGTGGAGGGAGGGGGGGTGCGGGCAGCGGGGGCAGGGGCAGGCAGTCACACGGGAGCTGCTCCTGTTGCTGCCCTTCCTGGCACCCCCATTGCGCTGGCACCGCACCACGGCAGCTGGCCAGCAGCGCAGCGCAGTGAGGCGCTCATAGAACACACACGCCCCTTGCCCCCCCGCCTCGCCTCTCTGAGAACCTCCATCTTCGAGGCCCCCCGCGCCACCGCGATGACGCGCGCCCCCGTTGCCTTTGCCAGCTGCACCGCCGCCAGGCCCACCCCGCCAGCAGCCCCCAGCACAAGCACCGTCTGGCCTGCAGAACACAGGGGCAGGAGGCAGCCAGGGGCCATTGATTGTTGCCCAAAGCCGCTGATGCTGCCGCTGCAGCGACAGGGGCGGCCATGGAGGGGGGGGGAGCTAGTGCAGTTCGAGGCGAGGGCCCCCCCTGCTCTTGTGCTGCCAAACAGCGCCGCCGCCGCCTAGCTGTGCAGGCGCGCACAGCAGACTCGCGTGCAGGGCAGAAGAGGCGCTGGCGTGGATGCCTGGAGTCAAAGCCAGCCGGTACAGATGGGTGCTGTGGGGCAGCTGCATCGCGAGGGGGGCTCCGCCTGGCTGGCCCAACGGCGCCGGTGCCAGCCAGACCAACCGCCACGCGCCACACAGGTGCACCGGGTGCAAGCCCACATCCCCACCCCACCTGGCCTCAGGTTGGCTCGCTCCCGCAGCGCCAGCCAGGCGGTGCCGTACGCCACTGGCAGGCCTGCGCGGGGTCGGGACAGCCTTTCCGTCGGGCACAGAGACACACAGCGGGGCCTGCGAGCCTGCCTGCCATCGGGCACGTCGGCACTCGTTCCGGGCAGATGCGAGGGCCAGTCGGCCTGCCATGGCTTGCCCATAGGGGGTACGAAGGGGTGCGAAGGGGTACGCAGGGATACGAAGCGGCAGCCGCGAGACGGGCGCGGCATGGGCACAAAGCTAGCGGGAGTGGCAACCGCAACCCCTCTGCCCCCCCCCCCAAGCACCGACAAGTTGAGCTTCTGCTGTCTGCGACTGCTGTGCGCCACGTGGCTGGCTGGACCGCCGCCACTGCAGTGGTTGCCGTAACCGCTGCCACTGGCACCCGCGCCTTGGCTGCTGGCTGCCCTTGGAATTGTTGTCTGCCCACCCCGAGCTGTGGCGGGTCTACTGCCGATGTTTGGCCCTGGCAGTGCAGGAGGAACCGTGCCGCCCGTTGCGGGATGCAGTATGTTGCGAAACAAGCCACCCCTTCATCGCTGGGGAGGGAGATCACGTTTTCGCAACATGTTTGCATCCCGCGATGTGCAGCAGGGTGCGCCCTTCACTGCCAGGGCCAAACACCGGCCACAGCCCCGCCTAAACCGGGGGTAGGCAGACAACAATCCCACTGGCAGCCAGCAGCCAAGGCGCGGGTGCCAGCAGCAGAGGTTACGTCAACCACGGCAGTGGCGGCGCTCCAGCCACGTGGCGCACAGCAACCACAAGCAGCACACGCCCCTCCCCATACTTGCAGTCCTCCCCTCTGCCCCCGCACCTGCCGCCGCTTCCAGGTCAGCAGTGGGCGATAGCTTGACCACAGCGTTCTCTCGCGTCACCACTTCCTCTGCAAAGGCTCCGCCCTGGGTCACCGCGCACACCTGTGTGTTTTCAGAGCACGGGAGGGGGAGAGAGGTGCAGGGCAGCGGGCATGCGTGAAGGGCCTGTGCAGCCGGCAGCCAGCGGCAGGGCGCGGAGCAGCTTCGACGTGCTGCCGGGCAGCTGCTTGTCCCCCCGCCTTGCTGCATCCCTGGGCCGTTGCCCCCGCCCCTCAAGCAAGTGCCCCCCAACTGCAGCCAACTGACTGCAGGCGTAGGCACCCACTGCCTTTAAGGTTTTCCCAGCCGTGCCCTGCCTTGCTCTGTGGGCGCCCTGCCCCTTGCTCCGTTGCTCCAGCCCCTGCGCAGCCCATGCACCGCCGCAAAATCCAAAGAAATCTTCCCGTGCTTCAGAAGCAGGCCAGCTGCCTCACCTTGTCCCCAACCTTCACCCTGCAAGAATATCAAAACAAACAACACCCAGCCAGCTGCCTCACCTTGTCCCCAACCTTCACTGTGCGCACGTCCCGCCCCACTTCCACCACCGTGCCCGCGCACTCGGAACCGGGCGTGAAGGGCAGCTTGGGCTTCTCCTGGTACCGCCCCTGCAGGCAGTACCAGGCAGTGGGGGCGGCATGACGGGCAGCTTGGGCTTCTCCTGGTACCGCCCCTGCAGGCAGTACCAGGCAATGGGGGCGGCGTGAAGGGCAGCTTGGGCTTCTCCTGGTACCGCCCCTGCAGGCGGCAAGGCGGGGGTGGGGCAGCGCCTGGGGCCGCTGTTGGCAGAGTCCTGTGGACCCATCTGCCTGGTCATGAGACCGAACGACGCCTGCGAGGCACCCCTGAGCAAGTGGGCGAAGTGCTCCCCGTCGATGTAGCGATGCATGACGGCGGACCTCCCCGCCCGCCTCGCCTGCAGCTGCAGTGCGTCGGCAAAGTTGAGCGCCGCCGCCGCGACTCTGATGCGCACCGCGCTGGGGTGCGGCAGCGGCGCCGCCGGCAGCGCGGCCAGCGCGAGCGCGCTGTGCGGCCGGCCCAGCGCCTCCTGCGGGTCCCCCAGCCGCTCGCAGAGCAGCGCCCTGTAGCGCCTGGGCTGCGCCTCCTCCTGGGCGGGGACAGGGGAGTGAAGGCCGGGAGGAGCGCTTGGGTGGCGGGGGCCGAGGCGGTGGTGGCGGCGGCAGCGGTGGCAGCAACCGTGGCGGTGGGGCCTGCGTCGGTGTGGATCGCGTTCACAACATCCTTTGCAGCGTGCGCACGCCACTCCAGACCACCCAGACACCTTGCCGGCCATGGCTTCCGGCGCCTGGCGGATCTCTGCTTCTTCTATGCTGCTGCGAATGTTCCCTGAGCTAGCCACACGCAATTGCACAGGGCTCCGTCACCGGCGAAATAGGGGTGACAACATGTCTGCACTGCCGCTAGCGGGCTAACCGCGCTTGTGACCTGCTGGGACCCGATGGGCCGACGACCATCTGGATGTTCCCACCAGGCGCGACATGTCCCAGCACACAGCTTTCATGTAAGGTTTTTCAACATGTCACTGGAGAGCTGCAACATTTTGTTGTTTGGCCGGCAAGAGGCAGTCAGGACCACGCCACCTGGCTTCAGTGCCCGCTCTGACCTGGCCTGCACCGCTTCCCTGCTGCACAACCGAGCCCTTAAGCTCCAGCATTCCAGCTTCGAGAGGACAAGTTTGCAAAGTAGGCAGCCTGATCTGGGAGGGGGACTTTTCTGTGTTTGTCAGTCTCGCCGCAGTTACCGTATACGCTAGTAGCAGGCCTAAATGTTGCAAGGCAGCACCTCGACATGACGCGCTACAACAGGCAGCTCACCCTCCCCAACCATTGCCCTCTGCACACCCGGGCTGGCTGCCTCAGGCGACCTGACATTTTCGTCACAACCGGTCCTGCTTTGCACAGCCTGCGCCAGCGCGCAGCCTATGCCTGCAGCGAGGGTGAGTGGGGCAGGAAAGGAAGGGATGATAGCATCATCCCTACCTCTAACCCCCGTTGACCCCTGCTTCTTGCACCCGCGCCATGGCTGCTGGCTGCCCGTGGGATTTGTTGTCCGCCCAGCCTGCGATGAGGCCGAGCCATGGTTGATGTTTGGCCTTTGCAATGCGGGAGGAATTGTGCTGCCCATCGCTGGATGCTCAAAGTGTTGTCAAATGGAACTGAAACGTTTTTAAGTGCATCTATGTCGTACATGCACTGGTTGAAAGGGCACTGGCGCAGCAGCCCCGCCGGCCCGGCTGCCGGGCGCAGCAGGGCGCAGCAGGGCACAGCAGGATGTCTGTGTCAGGGTTTGCGATGAGCTTGTGGGACCCCGCAAGTACTCATCTTTCACCTTCAGCGCTCTCAGACTGGCTGACCGCCCTCGAGCGACGGCAGCGCGTATGCTGGGCAGCACGGCACCGTCGGCCTCTTGCGGGCGCCAGGCGCGCCCAGGCACTCCCAAGCAGCAGTTGCAGCTGCTACGATGCCTCCGCACGCCCCGGCGTCGGCCTGACGCGCCCAGGGTGGCGGCAGCGCCGGGGGGAGACAGCGGCACCAACGTCTATGCCGTGCTGGCTGCTCTAGCAGAGGACGTAGCAATCAGCAACGCTGGCACCAGCGTTGACGAGTTGAGAACGGCCACGATGGCAGAGGAGCACGTCGGCACCCAGGCAGAAGATCTCTATGCCGAAGCCCGTGCAGCGTGGGAAGCTCTGGCAGCAGAGGAGGCAGCCCACGGCGTCGGCGGCATCAGTCCCGCCACCTTTGACAGGTGCAAGGTGGCGCAGCAGCGTTTGCGCGCCCATGAGCTGGCTTCCAAGCAGGCGCAGTTGCAAGCACAGCTGGCAGCACCGCCGCAGCCTCGCGCTCCAGCGCATGCCCCTCCTCCCTCCCTGGCCAACGCGGTGCAATGGGCGGATGCGCGCTTCGCACCGGCACTGCAGGCACTGCCTGGCCTGCGCACAGCAACAGCGCGGATGTGGGCTGCCGCAGCAGCCATTTTTGCCGGCTTGGCTGCTGGGCATGTGGTGCTGGCAGAGGCAGCAGAGGAGGCAGCAGCGGAGGCGCCGCTCAAGCAGTCGACTGGGACGCGGCGGGAGGCCATCGGGTGGCGGGCGTCGGCGGCTCTGGCATGGCGGCTCGCTTATGAGGCGCTGGAGCAGGCGCAGCGCAACGACCCCACGGGGCCTGCGGTGCGCGAGGCAACGGATGTGGCGAACAGCATGGTTGATCGCGTGAGAGAGCGGCGGAAGAGCGCGCGCTGCTGAGGCGCTGTCGCCCTGCCCTGGGGAGCCGCTGGCCCCCGTTGCGCCATTTGCCCATCTGCCAATTGCCCACCCAACTGTTGCTTGGCCCTTTCTTTATTTGCGTGCGTCTGCTTTGCCTGATCCTCTCCCTGCCTGCAAGTATGTCCAGCGGTGGTGCACTGTGACGCAAGTGCTGCCGGTGGTCGCGGAATTAACCCGGGGAAGGGTGTGTGGTCCTGTTGTTTGTCGGAGTGGGTGCAGGGGGCTGCTCCCAAGGGTCAGGGCAAAGTAGTAACGATGCTCGAAATTTCACCATACATGCACAAGGATCTCTGCGGGAAGAAGGATGCAGCAAACTGGGTGTCGTCACGCTGCATGCGCACGCTGCGGTTGGTGAGCTGGCGACGCAGCAGCTGCTAGCAGGATGCCTCGCGGAGGGTTCGCGATGAGCTTGCTAGACTCCGCAGGTACTCATATTCCGCTCCCAGCACTCCCAGACTGGCTGACTGCCCTCGAGCGACGGCAGCGCGTATGCTGGGTCGCACTGCACCGTCCGCCTCTTGCGGGCGCCAGGCGGGCCCAGGCACCCTCAAGCAGCTGCTGCAGCTGCCGAGATGCCTCCGCGCGCCCCGGCGTCGGCCTGACGCGCCCAGGGTGGCGGCAGCGCTGGGGGGAGACAGCGGCAGCGGCGACTGCAGCGGCGGCGGCAAGAGGTATCTCAAACTTGCTGTTGTAGTGTTGCAAGCAGCGGACGTAGCAATCAGCAATGCTGACAGCAGCGCCAACAAGTCGAGACCGGCCACGACGGCAGAGGAGCACGACGGCACCCACGGTGTGGATCTCTATGCCGAAGCCCGTGCAGCGTGGGAAGCTCTGGCAGCAGAGGAGGCAGTCCGCGGCATTGCCGACATCAGTCCCGCCACCTTTGACAGGTGCAAGGTGGCACACCAGCGTTTGCGCGCCCATGAGCTGGCTTCCAAGCAAGCGCAGGCGCAGGCACAGCCGGCAGCACCGGCCCAGCCTGGCGCTCAAGCGCATGCCCCACCTCCCTCCCCGGCCAGCCCTCTGCGGTCCGCTGGTGCAGGCCTCACATCGGCAGCGCCTGGCGCGTGCGCAGCATCAGCGAGGGTGTGGGCAACCGCAACAGCCATGTACTCTGGCATGCTTGTTGGGTATGTGGCGCTGGCAGAGACCATAGAAGAGCTGGCGCCCAACCAGCGGGCAGAGGCAGCCGAAGCGCGGGTGTCTGCAGCTCTGGCATGGCGGCTTGCGGTCGAGGCGCTGGAGGCGGCGCAGCGGGCCGACCCCACGGGGCCCCTGGTGCGCGAGGCAACAGATGTGGTGGACAGCATGCGTCATCACTACACAGACCGGCTGTTTGGGGTGCGCCGGTGAGTCGCCGCCGCCCAGCCCCGGTGAGCAGCTGGCCCCCAGCTGCCCCAGTTGCCCATCTGCCAGCCACCCACCCAACTCTTGCTCCGCCCTTTCTTCATTTGCTCTGCATCTTGTTTGCCTGCCTCTATTCCTGTCTGCAAGCGTGTCCGAAAGTGGTGCACTTTGAGACAGGCGCTGGCGGTGGTCGGAGAATGGAGTGGGCCGGGGCAGCAGTTTGGTGTTTGTCAGTGGCTGCTGTGCCGTGCCCACAAGTGGCGTAGCGCATGTGCGCCCCTGCTGACAGAAATTCGGCGAGCTCCTGCCAGCCTGCGCTTAGGGAGGGAGCAAGCCCGCTGGCGCCGCGCAGGCTGGGCGGCTGCCCCTCTGCAAAGCACCAAGCTTGCCCCCTTCCCGCCTGTTGTGGGGGGCCCCTTGCTGCCACATGCTCTGTCTCTTTGACGAGGAGTGCTGCTTGCATGCACGAAAGCAGTGCGGGATGCAGTGTTGCCTGCAGGGTTGAGTGCCAGGCAGCAGCCAAGAGGTATCGAAGGCATTTCCGGGAGACAGCGCGGCGCGACAGCGGCAGCGTGAGCGGCAAGGTGGGCCTGCCGTCCCACGTCTCAGTTCGCGTGCTTTCACAACCCTCCTGTCACTTCCCAGGTCTCATCGAACGCCAGCACAGCAACGGAGGGGCTCCCATCGGCACGCTTGGCGGGGAGAGCGAATTCTTAGGGTGAGGGGGCTCCCCACGCTACAACAACTGCTATGAGCGCTATCAGGTCGTCGCTGCCGAGCGCTGAGTGCCGATGCGGCGAGCTTTCGAGCGCCCTGTGCCGCCCAGCACTGCCACGCACGCTCCTGGCAGCAGGCAGCAGACAGAAGAGCTGATGATCGCTGCAAGCGGCGGGAGCCGCCTGCGCCGCGACCGCCGCTGTTGCCGCCTGCCGCCAACTCCGCCGCTCGCCCACTGCCACTGCAGGGCGCGTGCAGGCTCGGGACTGGGTGGCTGCTAGGATGGTCCGCTACTACTGTGAGTGTTGGAGTAATGCGCCAGGAGCAAGTGCCGAGAGCCGGTGCTGTGGCATGGGTGCATGCAAGAGCCTCCCGTCGGCTCCTGACCCTTCCTGCTGCCGCCCGCGGCCCCGTGCCTGCAGGCGACTACTGCGACGCATACCTGTGAGTTGCATCGCGGTGGCACGAGCCTCTTGAGGATGTCTGGGCATGGTGCTGCGCACCTGTGGCGCTGCCCGGGGGGGGCCGCATCGTGCCTCTGCCAACCCCAGGCGCATCGGCCGCCCGCACTGACACAGCCCCGACTGTGTCCCCCCCGCCCACCCCAACTCCCAAATCCCAACCCCCCTGCCCCACGCGCGCAGCACCCACGACTCGCCTGCTGTTCGCAAGCAGCACAACGGCGGCTACAAGCACAAGTCGAATGTGAAGGCATACTACCTGCTGGTGAGGGGCAGGGCGGAGGTCAAAAATATACTTTCTTCTTTTGAAGGCGTATTATCTGCTGGTGAGGGGCTGGGCGCAGGTTGAAAGCGTAACTTTCTTCTTTCTCATGTCTTTTCCTGATCGCGCTGCCTGGCAGTGAAGGTTGCAAGGCCTGCTGCCTGCTGGTGAGGGGCCCGCGGGAGTTGGCTCGTTTGACCGGCAGGTGAAGCATGTGCGTGCGCACAGCCAGCCTGCAAGCATGCCGGCAGGCCTTACGCTGCCCTCCGGCTGTCAGGCTGAGCGGTGGCTGGCACGTGCGGGCTGGGTGCCTGGGCGCGCTGCTGGTTTGAGTGACTGATGGAGCTGCTGCTGCTGCTGCTGCTGGTTGGGCTTTTCTTTTCTGGACCTCCCTGTTGGCGCGACGATCGACCTTCCATGGGTGGCCTAGGCATGGCGGCGTAGCCAACGGCGGCGGCGCAGGCGACTGGCTCATCCCTGTCTCAACACGTCCACCAAGCCGCGCCCTTCCCCACCACACCCCGACCCCGAACCCCCATTGCAGTTCCAGGAGTCGGCGGCGCTACTGCTCTGCCCATCCACGCATGCACCAAGCCACGCCCTCCCGACCCCACCCCTTCCCAACCCGACCCTGCCCCCATTGCAGTTCCAGGACTCGGCGGCGCAGAGCGCCATCGACCAGCAGGTGGCGCAGTTCCAGCAGCGGGTGCGCCTGCCTGTTTACTGCTGGTTTTTTGTTTTGGTTCTATTCACGTTGTGGAGGGTGCTGCACTGGTGGCAGCTGTCCAGCAGGTGGCTGCAGTTCCAGCAGCGGGTGCGCCGCGCCTGCCTGCCCACTTGCGCTGGTCTTGTACTGCACTGGTTTTGTACTGCATATGTGGAGAGGGTTGCTCTGGCAGCGCCTGTCCAGCAGCGGGCGGGCAGCCTGGCCTTGCTGCCAGTACGGCGGTCCGTGCTTGCTGCTCTACTCCTGTGCCAGTGCGAGAGATCAGCCGGCGGCACCCCCCATGCCAGCCTGCCAGCCCTGCAGCGGCAAGCATTCCCTCGCACTCCCGCCTCTGCTGCTGCCCGTCCCTGCAGCCGGGCGGTCCACCGGGCATTCGCCCCGGCTTTGGCCCGCCGCCCTTCCCGCGCCCCGGCTTTGGTCCGCCGCCCTTCCCGCGGCCGGGTTTCGGGCCGCCGCCCTTCCCGCGGCCCGGCTTTGGCCCGCCGCCCTTCCCGCGGCCAGGCATGCCGCCCCCGGGGATGGGGCCGCCGGGCATGCCGCCGCATGGCATGCCGCCGCATGGCATGCCGCCGCACGGCATGGCGCCAGGTGGGGGCGGGAAACCCTGGGCAGCATGCATGCACCCACAGCGCACAACCCCTGAAGCGCATGCTTGCTAGCTAGGGGGAAGGGTGCGTGTGTGTCTGAATAGGTGGGTGGGGGCACTGCCCTTGCTTACTAATGACAGCCTAGGCGACGCGGCCTGCACCCAAGCTGGCTTGCTGACTCCCGCTGCTCCCCTCCCGCTCCTTGCAGGCATGCCGCCGCCGGGCATGGCACCGCCGGGTGCTATGCCGCCGCAGGCAGGCGGGATGCCCCCGCAGTGACGAGCGCCTGCCATGGTGCATGCGCATCAGGGCGCTGCCGACAGGTTGCCCTGAACCGCTGCTTCGTCCAGGCAGACTCCACCCCTGCTTTTTGCTCCATCTCTCGCTGCTGCTCCCCGTTTTCCCCTGCTGACTCAATGCGCCTCCCTTCCTGCTCTCCTTGACCTCATTTCTTACCACCGCCCGTGGCTTACACACACCAAGATGATGTAACTCTGTACCGTTTGCAGCGTGATCGAGCAAGCAATGCCTTGAGGGCAAGGCCGGCTGGCTGCCCCTCACAGCTGCCAGAAGCGCAGGCGGCTGGTCAGCCGCTCGCCGCCGCCATCGCTCTCGCTGCTGCTGCCGCTGCTGCCTGAGCCGCCGCTGCTGCCGCCTGCGCTTCCGGCATGCCTACCGCCACTGCGACAGTAGGCAACCACAGCGGCCGTGCTCAGGTGTCGAGCTCGGGGCGGCAGCAGCTGCCCTGGGGGCAGCCAGGCCAGGCGGCCCCCGACCAGCACCCGGGTTGTTTTCCAGCGCCGCAGCCGCTGTGGGTGCTGCGCTGCCAGCGAGGCAAAGCGCCGCTGCCAGCTATTGCTGCTGCTGCAAGCGCCGCCTGCGCTGCCGTCCCGGGGCTGCTCCCCGCCGGCAGCCGCGCCCCCAGCCAAGCCGGAGCTGACCTTGCCCCCGCTGCCGCCGCCCTTGCGGGCGCCGCTGCCGCCCGGCCGCGCCAGCAGCGCGGCGCAGTGGGCCTCCCACAGGGCGCCCTCGCTGGCCGCTGCCCGCCACTCCCGGCTGACGCAGGCTGCCCTGGCCAGGGTCAGCGGGTCCAGCCGGCGAAACACCAGCCCTATCACATCTGGCGGCAGGGCTGCAAAGCTGGCAGGAGGCGCCTCTTCATCATCATCCCCCGCCTCGTCGGCAGGGCCGTTGCGCCGCCCGCGCCGTGCCAGCTGCACCCCGCTCTGCCGGTACTGCCGCAGCACGGCGTTGCGCCTGGCCTGCGGGAGGTGCCGCTCCGCGGCCTCCATGAGGGCCGCCAGGGCTGCCCGGCTCTGCTGGCGGCTGCGGGCGGGGCGGCGAGAGCGGCGCGATGAATCAGCGCTGCATGTGGGCGAGCGCTGTGGCGAGGGACCCATGCAGCGGCTGGCGCCTGCAAGCATCGGCGCAGGCGGAGACGTGCAGGTCAGGGCGCCGCGCACGCAGGGGCCAGGGCCAGCCACCTCACCCGTCGCATGCCTCGATGGCTGCCCCCACATCCGCCGCCATGGCCGACTGCACGTGCTTGGCGCACCGCCCGCTGCCATACAGCTCGCGCAGCAGCGCGGCCAGCTCGCTGACAGCCGTGGCAAAGTGCTCGGGGTGCTGCAGGGCCTCCCGGAGTTGGAGAGAGGCATACAGCTCTGGGCCCAGCTGCCTGCTGTGCCCGCCCTCGCTGTCGCTGCTGCTGTCGCTGTGAGCAGGGTCGGAGCGGCGGGGCAGCCGTGCCTTGCGACGCGGGGGCATGGACGACAGCCGCCACAGCAGGTGGGCGGGCTGAGGCCACAAAGAAGGAGCCTAGATCGCCCGCAACGAAGCGACGCCGGAACGACCGCCGCCTGCTGCCTGCCGCCACTACCGCCGCTGCCGCGCAATTCAGCTGCAAGCGGCAGCTCTCAGTGGTAGACGCAGAGCTGCACCTCGATTCCTCCTCTTTTTCGTTGCGCGCCGCTGCAGCTTTGCGCTGTTTGCTTGGTGTTGCAAAAGGTTGGTGCACCGCTTAGAGCACAGGACGAGCCAGTACCTATCTAACAGGCGAGCGATTACTCCCTTGGGGCTGAATTGCAAGCCTACAGGCATGCAGCGCCAGGAGACTGACAGCCTTGCTGGCAGCGCAGGCTTCAGCTTTAGGGAGGCCTGCTGCCTGCATTGGCAGTCTCCATGCTAGCTCGTCATGCACGGGACCAGCCCTGCGAGGCAGAGGCTCACTCCTCGCAAGCCTGAGCACCCCAGCCCGCGTACAAGCGAGGGCCTCGGGCAGCCGAGCCCAGGGGCCGCACCCAGCCCTAGTACAGTGCTGCAGCATCGTGGAAGCGATACAATGACCGCCAAGCGGGTGGTGGCCCTGGCTGCGGCGGTGGCAACGGTCTGGGCGCTGCTGGCGGCTGCGGCGTGGGGCGCTGGCCCGCTCTTCCTTGTGCGCCCGCCCATCACAAGGTGAGAGCCTCGGAGGGCACTCTGCCATGTATGGAAGGCTGGCCGGGCGCTGGCTGCATGGCCGCGCATGCCAGGGTTGCCATGTGCCCCATGCCAACCGACCGCCCCTGCCGTCCTGCTGCTTTGGAGCAGCAGTCGCTTGCAGCACATGGGCTCGCTCGCTCACGCCCAGGGTCAAGCCTGCCGCATCGCCAAAGTGGGTGCTGTGCGAAAGCGGTCAACATGACCATTGGCGGGTGCTTGCAGGCGCGCCTCCGGGTTTCATGAGTTCAAGGGCAGCGACTGCACCCATGCGCTAGCACAAGGCGCATGGACAGACGCCTTTCAGACCGTCAGGTACGTCATCTGCAGCATGGTAGGATGGCTGGGGCGCAGTGCAAGAATGGACATAGGGATGCTGCCTGCCCTCGCAGCTACAGCCTGCACCGGCGGTCCGGACTGACTGCGTCTGCTGTTCGGTAGCCCACTCTCTAGGTTAACGGTGCGACAGAACCACTTCTTAAAATGGAATGGATGTCCGTGCCCAATGTGCAGCTGCGCCAACGACACACGCGCCGAGTTTGCGACGTGTGCCGACACGCCGCAGCGGCACTGGCGCTTTGGCGGCGCGGCGGCGCGCTGCGGCGCGCTGCGGCGCTCCGCCGTCGACGCGCGCGCCCTCCTGGCCGGGCAGCGCCTGGTGTTTGCCGGGGACTCGATCGCGCGCAACCTGTATGGCGCGACGCTGCGCCTGCTGGGCCAGCCAGGCAAGTCTTGGGAGGGGGGAGAGCAGGGGCGGGGGGCGGGCCGGATGGTGCATGCAGTGGTGGCGCTGGTCAGTCGCGTGGCTGCAAGGCAAGGGGCGTGTTTGGCCCCCGCCGCCCCGCCCACCACCTGCACTCCTGCGTGCGCACCCTCGCCGACGCCGCACGGCGCCGCAGTGGCAGCAGCAGGCGCGTAGCGCCCCGGACGCTTCTGGGCGCTCCCTGCTGCCCCCATCTGACGTGTGCAGAGCCTCCCCGGCTCCTCTCACCTCTGCACCGCCTTGCCGTGCCCCCCCACCCCACCGCCCACCCCTCCACCCCACCCCCCCCACACACGGCCCCCTCCACCCCGCCTTCTCCAATCCCTGCAGGGCAGGACATTGTGGTGGGTCATGCCGACTTCCAGCACGAGCTCGAGGGCGGCATCTCCCTGCACTTCTTCTGGGCGCCCTACCCGCAAAACCTGACGGCCGTCCTTGGGCAGCTGGCTGCCGAGGCAGCAGGGCGCGCGCAGCAGCAGCAGCAGCAGCAGCAGCAGCAGCAGCAGCGTGACGCATCGAGTGACGCGGCGGCGGCGGTGGCAGCGGGGGAGCAGCAGGAAGCAGCGGTCACTGATGCAGTAGGCGAGGCGCAGCCGCAGGCTGGGACCGAAGAGGAGGCGGATCAGGGGCGGGGGCAGGAGGAGCGGGTCACGCCGGAGGCGGCAGGCGGCAGCGCAGTGGCGGATGGGTCGGCAGAGCAGCAGGTGCAAGACAGCAAGGGGGGAGGTGCCCGGCGGCGCCTCCGCCGGTCCCTGCATGCCGCTGCCGATGCTGCGGCTGGGCCTGGGGAAGCAGAG
>KQ482053.1:96760-109766 GCA_001430745.1 Auxenochlorella pyrenoidosa | reverse complement strand
GCGGGGCGGGAAGCTCAGAAGCTCAGGAGGCAAGGAGGGAATGCGCAGCCAAGTGCACACCAGCTCGCAGCTGCAAGGCAGCCAACTACCCACGCATGCAGAGGGGTGCGGGGTGCACCACGCTGTTGGGTGCAGGCCCCCCACCGGCAGGGGTACCCAACCGCCCCGCCATCACGCTGCGCACTAGCGCCCGGACGGCACGTCGGCGGCGGCAGCACCCACCTGAGCGCCGCGCCGCAAAACGACAGCAGGCGGTCCATCAGCGTCGTCTTGCCGTGATCCACATGGGCTGCAACCAAGGCCAGCGAGCGGCATGCAGTGCGCTGTTGCTGCGGTGGGCAGTGACAGTCAGCAGGCGGCGGCAGCGGCGGCGGCGGTGGCAGACATGGTTCGTCCGCGGCATTGCAAATTTCAAGCGATTGTATCGAAGATCAGAACTCACCAATGATGGCAAAGTTTCTGAGCAGGGATGGGTCGCTGGGGGCCACCGAGCTCGCAACCGAAGAGTGGGAGCGGCGCAAGCATGCTTCCAAAGTCTCTCTGAGACCCCAAGTCGCAACCACATTTCGAAGCAGCGCCCCGGCTGCAACCTCCAGGCCGGCACACCCGCCTGGCCGGGCCAGCGCCTGCATCCCTCCCACCGAGCTCCACCGACGAATTGACACTGAAAACGTGCACAAATGCTCTGCATGAACTGCGGCTACTGCTCACATGCAGCAGTGGCAGCAGTGGCGGCAGCAGGCAGGCGGACAGGCATGCCATAGGAACACAGCAAGCTGCACATGGGGCCTGCTATGTATGCACACAGGTGTGGCTCATCTCTAAACCACATCATACGACCAACCGCGAGGTGCGGTGGGTGCCTTTGAGTCTATCACCGGCTGACGAACTGCAGCAGTTCTCACAGGCTCAAGACGGTGCATCTCACAACATTTGGTGGGTGGTGTCAGTGCACACGCAGAGGTACAACGCACAGCCAGCATGATCCTGCATGCGACTGGGGTGATGTCGCCAGAGCCCGCGGCGCACCGCTGGGCGTCGCAGCGCCCGCCAGCCCTCCACCGTCGATGCTCCTCA
Source organism: Auxenochlorella pyrenoidosa (assembly GCA_001430745.1). Lineage (NCBI taxonomy): Eukaryota > Viridiplantae > Chlorophyta > Trebouxiophyceae > Chlorellales > Chlorellaceae > Auxenochlorella > Auxenochlorella pyrenoidosa. The sequence goes on along the minus strand of KQ482053.1, from coordinate 108,689 downwards.
GGATTTGCGCTGCTGCACGCCCTCCCTCATGCTCTGCAGCGCAGAATGTGAAAATGGGGATTCAGAACAGAGTGAGCAGCTTTTGTGGGGCGCCATGGGCTGTTCAAAGCAGCGGCCCTGCGCTCTGCCCTGCGGGCCTGCATCCCTCGTGCCTCAGTTTGCACGACCTTCTCACGCTCCCCTGCACTTTGCCCAGACCAACTGACTGACGACTGAACTGAGCCCCCCTGCCCACCTCTCCGGTCTCGCGCATCTTGTCCACAGTGGCCTGGGCCGTATCCTCGGCTGCGCCCCGTGTGCGGGCAGCGGCGTCAGAGGCGCTCTCGCCCGCGATGCCGAACGCCTCCTTGGCGCTCTGGATCAGCCCCGGGGCGCCTGCGGCAGCGCAAAACGGGAAGGAGGAGGTGGGCAAGGTTGGCTGGGGAGTCCTTGCCAAGGACAGTGGACAGGGACTGAGCGAGCCTGCCTCCTCTGCAAACCTTCAAACCCAACTTCTCTACAGGCGGGGCCCTGCAGGTTTACTGCAGCGCTCACCCTCCCCCTGGGTGGCCTCGTGCAGCACCTCCTGATTCTCAAGCTCCGAGTCCTGACCCAGCACGATGTCATCCTTGGCAGTGCCCGACTGAGCCATGGCTGTGCGGTTGCTGTTCCGAGAAACGGAAGTGGGAACAGGTGCAGCTATGACAGGCGGAATCGGCCAGCTGCCGTGCAGCGCCCGCTCCATGCTGTGCATGCCGAGCATGCCGAGCAGTGTGCAGCAGTGGTAGCAGCAAACTGTACCTGCCCATGATGCGCTGCTCGAGAGCTCCAGTAGGGCCTGCTTTTAGTAGGGGCTGCAAGCCGAATGTAGCTGCCGCTGGCCGCCCGTATGGCCAGCACCGGGCAGAGCGTCACTCAAGCGTCACTCGCATTGGTCCATAGCGGGCCTAGCTGAATGGTGGCTTCCGGCCGCACCTAAACAAACTCAAGAATAGGAGTTTATGCTTCACACGAGTTTTAATGAGAAATTCTTGATTAAAATGTGTGAGCGGCCTGCAGTGCCGCCGTCTGTCATGCTGCGCCTGCTGTCAATGTCCTCAATGGTGCCCAATTCAATGAATGCTACCTATCATCGTATACTTCTTGTGCTGTGTATGAACGATCATTGCACAACCGTTTCAACACTCCCGTCCCCAGCTTCGAGCCTTCCGTGCCCGCCCTCAGGTGGCCCCATGGCCGCCCCCCCTGCAGCGCCCCCAGGCGGCAAGCCCCGGGTCGTGATCATCGGCGCCGGTCCTGCAGGGCTCTGTGCCGCGGCCGCCTTGGCCCGGCAGGGCTGCTCCGTGCAGGTCGGTTCCGGGACGTCCCGCTTGTGCTGCCACAGCGCTTGGGACCGCCTGCAAGGGGTCCAATCGCGCTCCAATGCGACACGGGAGTGCTGCAAGCGTGCAGGGACGCCTGCGCCCTGTCGTGCCGCTGCCCCGCCTGCTCAGCGCCTCGCGGCCATCGGCGCCGGCGCTCCGTACCTGCTGCCTTTGACCCTGCTCACCTGCCCTGGGCCCGGCAGGTGTTTGAGCGGCGCGCCCACCCCGACCGCATCCCCAGCGACGCCGAAGACAGGGCATTTGTGGTGGGGCTCAACCCTCGCGGCAGGCTGGCGCTCAGCAAGGCATGAGGAGCCAGGGCAGCTGTCGGGTGGGCTGGAAGGGGGTGGCTCAAGCTGCTGGGACGACAGCAGCAGCATTGCTGCATGCATGCATATGGTGCTGGCGCTGCTTCTCACCAACAGCCTGTCCCTATCCCCCTTGCAGGTTGGCTTTGACCTGGAGGCTTTCGAGCGGCCCAACTCGGGTGCGTGCCGCTTCGTGCCGCAAGCCTTATGCATCAGTGCCGGTCGGCAGCACGCAGGACAGCTCCGCAGCCGGCGCCCTGCAATGGCGGCTGCGGAAACCGCGCCGGCATGCACTCAAAGAACAATTCACACCCTTTCTGCGGGCAGGAGTTGTGCACATAGAGCAGTCAAAGAACATCCATGCGGGCAGGTGGTCCCTGCCATGGACGAGGCAGAAGGTGCGCGGGTGAGAGTGCATGGATACATGGGCGCGGCCAGCATGTGTGCTCTCTGCATGCGTGCTACTGCAGAGGCCCCTGGGCGGTCGCACGACTGCTGTTGTACGTGCGGAGCGACAGTCTCGGCACCAGCTGCAATGATGCGAGAGGTGGCCAGCTGGCAAGATACGCATGCGGCTGCCAGGGTCGGGAGCAACGACAGCCAGCACAGCTGACCGGCGGCAGAACCAGTCTGCTCCCAGCCGTGAAGCCCGGCAGGCATGTTGCCTCGTTAGTGCAGGCCTACCGCTACCAGTGGCGCATGCTGCTGGGCGACCGCATGTCCTGGGTGCGCCTCATGCACGAGCAGGCAAGCAGGGGTGGACGGCAGCCCGCTGCACCGCCAATGATCGGGGATCACCAGTGATAGGCAGCGGCGGGTGCTTGACCATGCGCAGGCTTGACCTTGGGGCGGCGCAGCACAGCAGGCACAGCGGCCACGAGGCAACGCTTCCAAGCACGGTGTGCTGCGCCCGCATGCCCACCACTGTCACCACTCATGCACGCGCGGCCCCGCAGGTGGAGGGGATGGGGCTGGACATCGCCTGCACCTTCAACGCCGCCTTTGAGGGGCTGGACCTGCAGGCGAGGGGGGCGGGAGAGGTGCCGCCGGGGGGCCTGCCGCACGACCTGCCGCTGATTGCCCCCTGCGGCACCATGCTGCAAGGGGTGGTCCCTGCCAGGCCGGCCATGATACTGACCGCCCCATTCTGCCTGGCTACTGCCACCCACAGCGCACCTCTCTCCTGGCTGTTGGCATATGCCTCAACCACTCGCCCCTCCCTGCAGGGCCGCTGCGCCAGCATCCGGCGCGGCGAGGGCCCCGCCGGGCTGGTGCCATTTGACATGCTGGTGGCGGCAGACGGGGTGCAGAGCAGGGTGGGGTCACTGGCATCTGAATCGATGCTGGGCTGGGCAGCAGGGGGCTGTCGGCTGCCCCTCAGTCCTCAGTGTGGCCACCTCTGCCTGCCTGTGCTCGAGCATGCGTGTGCTTGACATGCCCTAGTCTCTTGTGCTTGAGCCCGAACGCACGTCTTCTGCTTGCGTGCTGATACCGCCTGGATGCCACATCCGGGCCCTGCAGGTGCGAGACAGCCTGGCGGCTGCGCTGCCTCCCGGCCAACTATCAGTCAGCCTGGAGCCCAGCAGGCAGCTGTACAAGGTGTTCCGAGGGCTGCCCGCCAGGGGTGAGGGGGCGATGCCAGGCTGGGTGTGCCTGCCTGCTCGTGTTCACAGTCTGTCTGACCGCAGCGGAACTTGCGACACATTATCTGCATGTGATATGACTGCGGAGACGAAGCCCCCCCCCCCCCCCCCCCCAACTCCCCGCTTCCACTGGCACCCTGCCTGCAGCCTTCGGCTCACCCGACCACGTCTCCCGCTTCGCCTCGGCAGCCCCCGGCAGCCACCCGCGCGGGGTGAATCAGGCTGCGTGCTGCCCTGTCCAACGCCTGCCTGCATTGGCCGCAGCTGCTGCTGCCCTGTCTGCTGCTCACGCCGCCGCCAGACTTGTCCCTGCGTGCTGGGGGCCCCTCCCTGCCAGAGCCAGCCGCTGCCGCTGCCGCTGCGCATGCGCCCATGCCTGCCTGGCCCCAGCAACGGCCTCAGCGTCATGCCCCAGTGTGCCATGGCTTGCCCTTGCTCTCACAACAGCTCACGCGCCCGGAGCTGCCCCACAGGGCTTCATTGTTGTGGTCCCGAGATACGACGACGGACAGCTGTGCGGCTCCCTGCGCATGAACAAGGTAGGGCTGCGCCCGCTGCGCCCGCTGCAGTCCTCGTCTCCTCGCCGCGGTTGCCGGCTGCCTGGGCTCGTGCGCACAAAAAAACGCCTTGCGGGACGGACGGGCTGCTCAACTGACTGTGCGCTGTGTGCGGTGCAGGAGGGGTGGGAGGGGCTGCGCAAACCCGAGGACTATGCCGCCCTGCTGGCCTCCTGCTACCCAACCTTCCCTGCCGTCTGCGTGCCCCAGGCAAGCTGCGCCACGAGCAGAGCTGCTTCAAGGGAAGCCGGCAGCGGTACCACTGGCATTACGAGCCTGCAGCCCGCAGTTCTTGCCAGCATTGCGGGCTCTGCCGCCTGCCGGCCACACTGGCGCAGCCCTGCCACTGCACCGGCATGCCGGTTGCAACCCTCTTAGTACCCTCCTCAGCAAGCGCCGCCATGCATCCGGCGCTGCGGCCCCCCTCTGCTCAGCTCACGAGCTTGGACCGTCCTGACTGCCCGCTGCCCCCGTGCAGGTGGCGGCGCAGCTGGCGGAGCGGTCGGCGCACGTGGCCAGCACCCGCGTCAGTGCCTCCACCTCCCACGGCCCGGGGGGTGGGTGCAGGGGGAGGGCTGGGCATGGGAGAAGGTCGCATCGTGCCGCGCCAGGGCGGCGGCACCCAGCCACGTAGCCTGCCTGGCACGTTGCCGGGGCTGCAGCCGCTTGCCAAGAGCCCGTAGCGTGTGCATGGCCATGGATCTTGTCCAACCGCAGCCGAGCTCATCCCGTCCCGCCCCGCAGTGGTGCTGATCGGCGACGCTGCGCACGCTGTGCTGCCGCTCACCGGCAATGGCATGAACAGCGCGCTGCAGGATGGCGCGATGCTGGGGGAGTGGGTGGCGGTGGGGTGGCGGGTGGGGGGGGGGGGGGCGCGTATGAGATGGTGGAGGCTAGGGGTGGGGTGCAGCGCATGGCGTCCTGCCACGTGGCAGGCGCCAGCTTGCCGGTTGACAGGGTGCAGGCAGCGAGAAGGGCCGCAGGGATGATGCGACAGCACTGCGCATTAAGGTCAGACCGCTTTCGAGCGCAGAAGGCGTGCTGGGCATAAAAACAGGCCGCTCGCTCCCAGCCCTGCTGCCACCAACTGACAGGCGCGCAAGCCCCAGCCCTCGACCCACTCCTTGTCGCCCCCTGCAGCTGCTGGCGCAGCACGGCGGGCGCTTGGAGGACCTACCTGCCGCCTTCACCGCCGCCCGCAAGGCTGACGCCGACGCCCTGCTGTGGCTGGACAGGAGCGCGCACGCCAGGCAAGGCCACAGCACTTCACTGCAAGCTGCCAGTGATTCTTGCTTGCTTGCTTGTTTGGGCTGTGAGTGCTGCTGCGCTGGGCTGCCAGCGCTGCTCGCTGCGCGGCAGGCGGCATGCCACCCAGGGAGGGATTGCTGACGAGGGCGCCAGCCAGGGCAGCCGGCGCCCGAGCAGGATGGTGCCAGCGGCACTCATCCAGCACGGCCAGTCGCCGGGATCGCCTGCTCACACCGACCGCCTCGCCCTGGCAGCGCACTGCCTCCCGCCGACAGCACGCTTGCCCTGACAGCGTGCTTGCCCACGCGCGTGCCCCTGCCCGGGCAGGCTGGGGCTGGAGGGGTGGTCCCTGGCGCGCCTGGCCTCTGCCCTGCAGCTCCCCGCCCGCGAGCTGCTGGGCTGGCTGACGCGCGGCGCGGTGCGACCCTGGCCGCTGTCCCCCATGAGCGAGTCGGCCACGGCGCGCTACGCCGCTGTGAGGCGCTGCGCGCGCTGTGCCCGCCTGCCCCGCTGCGTCCCCGCCATGCTCCTGTGCCCGCCGTGCCTCTGCGCATGCCGTCACATGCCGTAATCGCTGCAGGCATCATGCACACAGCGCCCCATCCTCCCCTCCCTGCCTGTGCCGGCGTCGCCCCTGCACACCAGCGCCCCCCCCCCCCCCCCCCCCTTCGCGCAGATCAAGCGCAGGGCGCAGCTGGAGGACGCCGGCACCCTAGCACTCCTCCTGGGGGCGGCGGCGGCAGCGGCCGGCGTCCTAGCCGCCCGGCTGGCAGGCGGCGCTTGAGTGGCAGGGAGGTTTCATGGGCTTCATAAGACGGCTTTCATGGGCTGCAGAGGCGTCCAGCCCCGTTGGCAGGAGGCAGCTGGCAGGTGCTGCAGTGGCGAGCGCAAGCTGGCACAGGCGCAGCGCGCACAGCGCTGCGAACAGGCATTCGCTGGGCTGGCGCAGTCACTCTGGCCGGGGTGGGCTGCGGTCGCCAGCTGCAGCTGCCCTTCGGTGCGCGCACAGGACAGCAAGCAATGCGTGCGAGTCAGCACAGTGCTGATGGGGCAGCTGCTGCTGCTGCAACAGCACACAGGAGTATCCCAGCATGGGGGGGCACTGGTCTGGACTGCAGTCCAGCTGGCAGCCGCGCCTGCCTGCAACCTTTCAGTTCTGTGCCAGCCCTGCGCACTCACTCGTATGCAGCATGCAGCCATGGATGGTCTGATAGAGCGACACTGATGCCGAAAGCTCCATTGCCGCGAGGCCCGCAGTCGTCCGCACTTTGGCGCCATCGCCAGCTTGGCATTACAGCAGCGCAGCGCTCCAGCCGCCGCGCTCACAGCTGCGCGCATTTGCTCCCTCCAGAGGCTTCCGCCCTCTGGATTTTCCCCTGTACTGCATCATGTCGGGCTGCGGGACTGCAGCGCGAGTGCGCGTCCAGCCCGCAGATCTGTAAGCCTCTGCTGGCGGCCGCACCACCCAGTCAGGCCAGACTCTGCGGGCGCTGGATACTGACACAGAGCACCCTTACCCTCTGTTTGCTAGACACCCAGATGCATCCAGTGTGCCAGCAACCATCCCACACAGGGCAGAAGTATGACGGCAAGTCAAGGGCGGCCTTGGGGGCTGCGACATCCGGGGCCGGCGGGGCACAGGGCGGTCCGGCTGTAGCTGCCTGAAGCCACTTGCGCCCGGGTGCAGGGTGCTGCCAGGGGGCTCTCGACGGCTGAGCCGGATCTTTGCCATGTGTGCTGCTTTGTGACCCGCATCATGGCCGGAAAGCCGCCACCAGTGGCTGCCGCTGAGGGTCACCCGGAACGGTTCCCGGAGAAATACGTGCGGGGCTCGTACGACCAGTCCCAAAGTCGCCTGGCATTCCACCCGTCCTTTACGCCCCATGGCCGGAGCTGTTCAGCGACCCAAAGCAGGTCGAGATTCTTCGGAGCTTGCCGACGACTCAGCCACGTTGTTCAGGGCGCGGAATGTACAGAACATTGGAAGGGCCATTGATACCCTGCACCAAACTGTGGTCTCAGCGGGCGGCCCGGCCGCTGCTGCCACCAGCGCCAGCCGCAACGATCCCGCCATGCCATGATTGCCACAACGGAGGGGCACGGTTTACACCTGTACCTAACTTATTGCACAAAGGGAGTTGCAGGAAAGCCAGACAGTTTGAAGGTGCGGCACACACGCGCAGCCAATGCAGCCAGCATGCAGCATATGTGCCCTCTACTGACACAGCGTAGGCGAGGCTCATGCCGCGTCAAACAGACCTGTCTGCGAACAGGCCCAGAGCGCCTGCAGCATGCTGACCAGCAGCCAGGCAGCCGTGTGCTAGGCTTTGCCCTCAACCTGCCTTAGGGTCCGGTGTGACTGTCCCACTCGGGGGGGTCCTTGCAGGCATCGCCCTCGGGGTGGTCCTCAGGACCACGTCGCTTGTAAAATGAGAAAATCCGCCCAAGATGAGCACATTGCAGCAGGGATCTTGTGTTGGCAGCCTGTTGCTGAGCAGCATGGAGCGGGGAGAGGTGAACGGCCCCGCTGACGTGGCGTGTTCGCCCAAAGGTGCACCTGGCTGCTCGAGGATCGGGACTGGACATGGAGCAAAGCCATGCAGGCAGGGCCGCAGAGCGGCAGTGCTGAGATGTGATGGGTAGCGTGAGAACAGATGGCTGTGCACAGCCCTGCAAGCCTGTGCCTGGCGACAGGGGTTTTGCATGTACACGCGGCCGCTGCAGCGGGCGCTTGATTATGAAGAGTCACACCGGATTCTGGGGCCTTGAGCACAGGCAGCCTGCGGCCAGCTCCTTTGAAAACATTCACCAAATTTGCCCTGAAGATCTGGCTACCTCACGGCCAGGTGGTGCACGGGCTGAGCATGGCTCATCGAGGGTATCCTCGAGTGGGCCGCGATGAGCGCCAGCTTCGGTCACCAGCTGCCAAAGGAACACATCGAGGAACATCCGGCTGCTTGGCGCCGGAGCTCAGTCGCCCGCTCAGAAAGCTTATTCAAGCCTGTTGAGCGCCAATTGCAGGGCGAGAAGGCGAAGAATTGGAGAGATGCTGGGAAGGATAGCTTCCGCCATGAAATGCCGTGAGTTGCGAGGCGTCACACCGTCGCTCTGCTGCCCCGCCCCGAATGAGGTGGTCTCCTGCAGTTGAATCGCTCATCCCTCTGCCTTGTGCAGCAGATAGGACGCGCACCAGTGCAAACAGCACATCGGTCCACCCTCCTCCCTTGGGCCCTCCGCCCAACTTGCGCCGGCAGCCCCACGCGCGGCTTGGAACAGGCAACCATGGATTGCCAAAGAGTGCTCGTGCTGTCGCTCGCTCTTGTGGCGCTCTGCAGTGCGGCCGCTGGGTCCCGGCAGCTGAAGCAGACTTCTGCAGACTCGTCAACGAGCATGGTGGTCTCAAATGGCACAATTACAGGTGAGAAGAGGTCTGAGAGCGGCCGGGGCCAAGTGTCCGCAGCGGGGAGCAGCCTCCCAGCGGGCCAGGGGATGCCGACTCCGCCGCCCTTCTCCTTCCGCAGGCACGGCCATCGTGGTCGCTCGTGATTTTCTTGCAAAGCGCAGCGACAAGTGAGCGCGGGTCGCCTGGCGCGAACTTCCGGACGGGGCCCTGCAGCTGCCGTCGCGGCTCCCCGCCGCCGCCGCGCAAGGCCGCCTGCGGACACAGCCCCGCATCCCTCCATGCCGCGTGCCCCCCTGGCCTGCCTTTCCTGCCGTCGGCCTTTTCATGGGACATGGCCGCAGTTTCCCAATCCATCAGGGCCATCCAATGCCAGCACTGATGTGCTCGCCGTCGCTGCTGCTGCCCGCCCGCTTTGCCCCAGGATCCTGGCGCTGCGTGTGCCCTCTGGCCGCTCGCTGCACGTTGATGACGTGGACCCCTCGGTCCTGGACACGATACAGTCGGGGCAGCAGATCCAGGTGGGTGCTGCCAGCGCCAGCCTGGCGGGCGCCGCAGCTGCAATGAGGCCATGCGTGCCCTGCCGCACGGGCGGATGGCGGGCCCGCGGCGCAGGGATGACTGGCAGCAGCTGGTCGCTGCCCAGCCCCCGCCAAAAGGTGGAAGCCTTTCGTCCCTGCCGCCATGGCCGCCTCGTTTTTTGGTCGGAAATCCGATTTCGCTCGCCCCCCGTTGCGGGCCCACGCAGCCGCCACTGCCCCAGATGGCTGCTCCCTTGACATGCTCCTTGCCGGGCGCCCCCCCGGCTGCAGGTCAGCGGCGAGTTTGTGCAGGTGGCGGACAGCCTGGGGGGCACAGATCCAGGGGACGTGATTGACGTCGGCGATGGCACCGCCGGCGGGCTCCTGGACAGCCTCCCCTGCAACAACGGCAACGGCAAGGGCAACGGCAACGGCAACTGCGGCAAGAAGAAGAAGTGGCGGCTGCAGCGCGTGCGCGCCCGCAAGATCAACAAGCTGGGCGGCAACAAGAAGCAGCAGGAGACGGAGAGCGTCTATGGTGCGCGGGGTGGGGCGTGTTTGCAGGCCCGGTGCACGACGGGGGCGTTCAGCACCGCCAGGGCTGCCCCCGCCGCAGCTGCAATCCCTGTCCCTGTTGCAGCGGCACCGTGCCGTCGCTGCTGCGCACGGGGGCCGCTGCCTGCTGGCTGCTGCTGCATCCAACCAAGGGAACGCCCAGCGCCGCGGCCCCGCCTCGCCGCCCTCTGGCCGCCCAGGCTGCTCGCTGCCCCACCGCCACCCTGCCGCCCCCCCGGCTGCCTGCTGACGCGCCCCTCCCTGCTGCTGCCCTGGCTGCCTGCTGACGCGCCCCACCCCGCCGCATGCCCGACTGCCTGCTGACGTGCCCCTCCCTGCTGCTGCCCCTGCTGCCTGCAGAGGGCGATGACCTGCTGGGACAGACCTTCGACAACGGGGACCCCAACACGCTGCCCGCCGGCGACCGCCGCCGCCGCCTGCAGGCAAGCCGCCGCGGCGGGGCCCGCTGCAGCCAAGGGCAGCAAATCCCTGCCCACTGCGCACATCGACAAGGGAAACCTCGACAAGGGAAACCAATGCAGCATGCTGACCTGGCCGCTGCCCCTCCCCGCCACCTGCCTGCTTGCAGGGCATCAGCTTCAAGGCTGTGTCCCCCATCTACATCTCCACCCTGCCCAACAACTTCCCAGACCTGAACACCATCGTCATCCCCAGTGAGCGCGCTGTCGCCCGGCTGTGGCCGTGCCTCGCAGGCTTGGCTGGCAGGCATCATTGCTCTTCGAGCCACCAGCATGCTTGGGCAGCCTGGCGGGCCCCGCCGCAGGCAGTGCTGGCCAAGCACAGACGGGCAGGCGCAGGGTGCACCGCACGCGGCCGTATCCAGGGCCGCTGCACGCCCCTCTCCTCAGGCTCCCCGGCGCGCAGCCCGGTGCCGCCCAGATGACCCCGCCCCTCACACCCAGCTCTACTAATCCCCCACCCACCCACCTGCAGTCGCGGGCGTCATCTCAGGCAACCAGGCCTGCCCGGGCACGACCATCCCGACCGTCACCCGCTTCCAGCTGCGCCAGACCATGTTTTCGGTGAGCGCTGCCCCCCCCCACCCCCCCACCCCCACCCCCCACCCCACCGACCGGCGCGTTGCAGGGTTGCTTTGCCACGCCAGCGCCCCGTTCCCAAGCCGCATGAGCCGTGCATGAGCTGTGCAGGGTTCGGCGCTTGGCCCCCAGCCAGGCTCACCAGTGCCTCCTCACCGCCTCGACCCCCTGGCCTGGCCTCCCAACATGTGCAGGAGCTCCAACCCAACGAGGCCACGGTCGGCTCCTACGCCAAGTTCTGCTCCCTGGGCAAGACGCTGCTGAACGAGACCACCTCCTATGTGGCCCCCCTGGTCCGCCTGCCCTGCTCCGGCGACAGGTGGGCGCCGCCGCCGCCGCGTGCATGCCCGGAGGCCAGCCACGTGGGCAGCGCCCAGCAGCACGCCAGGGCTGGTGCCCTCCCGCCCCTCCACCCTGCCGACAATCCCGCGCCTGCCAGCACAAACCACCCCCCCCCACCCCGCTGTTCCAACCCTCCAACCCACATCCTGCCCAAATCACACCCACAGCTATGCCATTCCATGCCTGGTCCCCCTCCGCCACTCACCCACCCCTCCTGCACCCCACCCCCACCCGCAGCTACGGCATCCCCTGGAACATGTCCACCTGCTCTTTTGACGACTTCTCGGGCTACGCCGACGCCGCCGACGCCGTGCTGACGGCGCGCGGCATCGATCTGACCAAGTACAAGTTCAGGTGGGGGTGGGGCGGGGGTGGGGGATGGATGGGTGTGGGGGAAGGTGTGTGTGTGTGTGTGTGATGGTGGGGTTGGGGAGGGGGGGGGCTCCTTCAGTGCGTTTGTTGGGGGGCTTTCCGGCCGCATCGCCGAGCTTTGGCCTCCGTTTAGCAGCGCACCCTGGGGGCGGCCCCCTGGGCAGCCCTTGGGCCAGCCGCGGAGGCGCCCTGCCCCGCCCTGCCGCGCCTTTTTGGCTCGACAGGGTCGGTGCTGCCCCAAGCTGCCTCAGCCGGCGCCAACAGGCTCTCCCCCCCGCTCACCACCCTCCGCCCCTCTTTCATCGCAGGGTGTACCTCCTGCCCCCCGGGCCCTGCACCTTTGTGGGGCTGGGCTTTGTTGGCTGCGACGACAACTTCCCCTGCCGCTCCTGGATCGGCTCCAACTTCTGGACCACCCCGCAGGCAAGGCGGCGGTTGCCTGTGCTGCCGCCTCCCTCTGCACCCCACCGCACCTGGGCCTGCAGCAGGCAGCACCAGAAGTGGCGGCGCCCTGGAGATGTGCTTGTGCGCTGGTGCAGCTGCGCTTGCAGATGGCGTCTCACTCACGACCGGGCATTTTGA